>VXAK01020103.1:57520-105961 GCA_013399435.1 Arenaria interpres | reverse complement strand
GAGGGGGGGGCTGTTTGCTGGCACTGGCCCAGGTCACAAGAACATATGGCTGTAGCCCTTGCAGTCTCTCACACATAATGTTAGGTAGAAGCATGTATTTAAATTGTCTAAGAAAAAAGCCGCAGGGAAGGAGCCGTGTGTTGCTTCCGCGCTGGGTTCTGCACCCGTGAAAAGATAAAGCACCAACATTCAGGCTTTGCTTTGTCCCTCCTTCCCAGAACTTCATGTCACACTGTCCTCACACTTCAAGTTAAATCAGGGGCATTTGGCTTAAATGTGTGTTTATTTGAATTGCATTAGTGGGGGACTTATCCTGCATAGCTTTCAGCAAGTTTACTGAGTAATTTGTATCAATTATGCACCTATACTGTGTTACTGAGGTGCTAAAAATGCCTTCTTTTCGTTTCTGGATTTTGGGATGCTAGCTATGGACACAATGCTGCCACACAAAGAGACGCTGCAAAAAGGGGGTGCGTAAAGACTATACTCCTGAGAAAGCACCTTGCTCAGAGTGATGCTCTTGAGTGAGAACACAGCATTGTCCCCAAGAGTCAAAGTTGGGGCTGAACAATAGCCCCCTCCCCGGTCACCTGAGCGTCGCTCTGCAGCTGAGGAAAGTTAAAATTACAGAGTCCCAGGGTAAAACGCAGCATGAGGTAAAACCTGCTGAAAGTCAAATTATCCTCATAGCCAAACTTCAAACAGTTGGAATTGATCCCAGCGCACACATTTTCGTGGCTATGCCTGTTTTTGTCAGCTGTTACAGAGAGGACTTTCATCCCAGCCTTCTTGATGGGATATTGAGCAACTGGTAATTAAATCAGTAAAAGTAAGTCTTGTCAAAGAAAAGGGGGTTCCGTATTCCTCAAGCTGCAGCATTTAGTCACGAGTCATGGAAATTTTCCTTTTATCACACCAGTGACTTCCATACAGCATTAGATAATTTTAGATGAAACAACATCCCTTTTGATAATGTTTTTTTCATGAAAGGCAGAGTGAAAGACAACTAAGGTAAGATTGTGCAGGGGTGTGCACGCAGAGGTGCAAGCATCATTATAACTCTGTTAAATGTGGCTGTTGTTGCCTTCCAGCTTCCAAAGTCCTTGGTGAAAGCAGGATTGTAGGACAGAGAGAGACACAGCCCTACCACACACATAACGTGATCCCATAAACATCTTTTCTGTGGGAAACCAGAACCCCCCGTACATACGACTGAAATCTGAAACCAGAAAAATCTTGTGTCTGACACATGGGCAGGTTGCAGTGTTTTAGCCATTGCAGTAAGTTTCTTCCTTCTCTGCGTAACATCACAGCTTTCTTTGCCTTAACTGGTAGAAATGTGAGACTGGGACAATACAATGAAACAAAGAGAAATGACAACAAAATATTTGATGACACACCATTTACCCAGGCAACATCTACAGTAATAAATTAAGTAGTGCTGGGGAGCCCTGCAACCTCAATGTCCATTGGTAGGACCATGACACTGAAAGGACAGTCCCAGAGGACTCCTGACCAGAAGACCCAACATTTCCCAAGCCAGGTTTGGAAACTGGGGAGGCTACTCCCCACAGACAGTTTGTGCAGCCGTCCTGTGCACTGCGTTTGCCATCTCCTCTTTGTCCTCTACCTTTCTAACAGGGGGTCAGAATATTCCTGTGTTGACTTTTTGTGCAGATCCTTAATGTGTTTTTTATTCCATGGACTGACTGTGAATCCTTTCAGGTTGCCTCTCTCTAATTGCTACAGAGTTTTGAATTAATGCACACGTTGAGGTGTTTGGTGGCTTATGATAAAATTGCTGAATGGATGAATATCTACTTTAACAGTGTTGCATCTAAACTCACTGATTTCAGCGGAATCATGTGCAGCCCGTGGGAGTAAATGAGAGCAGAATTTTACCCACTGCTTCCAGAACTGATCGTCTCTTGGGTAGTCATAAACATCACTCATCACAACCAAAATTGCTCTACATCATTGCTGTGACCAGATCTCTCTTCCTCCGTCACCACTTAACCACAACACCAGGCAATTTTCTGTTTTAACTGCCATCTTGTTCCTTTTGATTTTCTACATTCAAGATGCATTTTAAGTGTCTTCTCCGTCATCTCAACAATGTGCCTCTTTTAAATTGCTTCTCTAAGATCAGCTCAAGCTTTGCCGAAGGGGCTTACCCTGGTCTACCTCTCACCATCAAAGGTGGCATTGGTCTATTTGCAGTAAAATGAGCTGCCCCTTTAAAAGGGAAAAAAAAAAATCCTTTCCCCTCCACAGTTTAAGTCGTTACTGCCAAAAGGAGCTTCCAATTCTCACCTGAGCTGCCACAGAGACTTTCCATGCAGGATTCAACAGGCACTTTGTGTGCTTATGATTGTGTTACCTCTAGTTAGTCCTTCTGGGATTAGGATAACAATTTCCACAGGATTTTAAAGCAAGATTATCAAGCCTGTCTACTCAAAGCCTTTCACAAAGTGATTATTAAGACCTGGCAATAACTTCCAGTTTTATATAGGCTCTGAAGATAGTAATCTTTGACAAGACAAATCAGGTAAGTTGATATTAACTCTTCCAGATCTTGGTGGTTTCACAGGTACTTGGAGGGAACTATTTCAACCGTGCTATTAATGCTCGGTGGAAATGTAGGAAATGAAATGTATTTTTATTAAAGATATATTTATTACATTTTATTAAGTTCTCATACAAATAAATCTGAACTTAAAAATTAGTTGTAGCAGTTTAATGAAGCATGTGATTATAGCACGGGCATATTTCCATATTAACGTGTGATATTTCTTTAGACCTGGTGTATCATTGTGTGCTTAAAGCGAGAGATGACCTTTACATGTTGGAACTGAATGAGGGTAGGGAGATTAATACTCAAGGACTTCCCCTTTTTATTTCTTTGTTCTCTTAACTTCTGTTCCGCTCTGTTTAGCATAAAGACATGGAAAGACTACTTGATATCTGATTGCACTCTGTTTGTGCAGGAAAAATTAAAACAATTCAAACTTCATGGTTACCTGCCACATTAAATTGAGTTCAAATGAAGCATAGTTAATAAACATGTTGATTTAAGACTACACTTAATCTGGAATAACAAAGAGATATTTAAAAAGAGATCTTCATGATTGTATAAAAGTAAGCTGAACTGGATTAAAATCTCCCATTCAGCGGTTCAGGGAACTCTGGATCAACAGTTCTAAGTAAAATGAATTCTGATAATATCATTCTACTTAAAATAAACACAAGAAGAGGATTATCGTATCCAGTAGAGGTAAAGGAGAATTTGTTGCTAAAGGCTTGACCTGCAGTCTGTATCAGACAAATGTTTGGAAGGAAAATATTCAATGAGAGTCAGTTTATGGGATGGTAGTGTGGCACCTGTGCCTTTGAGGCACAGGTTTCATTTTTTTTTGAGGGTTTCATATTTGCAATCTGGACATGTATTTTAGCCACCACAGTAGTGTCAGTTATGCTGGCAAATTAATTTAGATATCAGATACCCAGAGTAATGCAAACATGGCATGTATTGTAAGAGTTAATATTACTAATATCCACATTGCTGAGAGATAGGATATTTCAGGCAGCAATTCTAGGAGTGTCACAGATGGCTTTGAAATTTAATTGGACAGCATAAATATTCAGAGAGTTAATGATTTTGGAAAGCAGCTAAAACCTAATGCTTCAAATTTAAATCAGTCTCTACCTATTGAGGCGGAAGGGCAGTACTTTCTAGAGGGATGCTCTTAGCATTGAGATCTCTCAGCTATTTCTTTGTAAGCATCTTGAACTGGTCAGAGGACACCACAGTGGTAAATCTGGCATTCAGGCAAAACAAGGTTTCCCATGAGTGGAGGATTTTCCATTCCTTTTATACAAACCTTGTTTAATATTTCTTTGCTAGAAATAGAACAGGATTTGGCTTATTACGATCTGTCCTTCCAGGTTATGTTTGCATGTTGTCCAAATCATTAGATGTTTTGCTTGATGGAGGCTGTAGGGTGTAATCACACCTCAGTTAAATGTGGGTGTTATTGCCAGACTAATGCCTGCTCTGAATTCCTGCCACAAATCAGCGTCGTATATGGAGAAAATCATGTGCTTTGGTTAGCGTGGAGGAGCAGCTCAGCAGGGAGGACAGCAGGCAGCTGCAATTTCAGGTGAGCAAGAAAGCATCTCTCAATGTGCATGGGATGCTTCCAAGCACAACTTTGTATCTCACTCTCTTTCAATTTTGTTTCTGCTTTTAAAGCTGTTTTTTTAATTCTGTCTCTCAAGGTGCTTTTATAGGACAGTTCCTTCATGAGTCAATCTTATCGCCTCTTCCCTATCTCTTGGGGATGTGCTGTCTCTAGCCCCTTCTCTAGTCTCCTGCACCAAGTCCTCTGTCAGATGATTTTCCCCATCCTGCCACTATAAACAGTTCTGGGTCAGTTTAAATAGATCAGTAATGAATTTAAATCCCCTACAGGAAATTATCTTCAGCCTATCAACCCTTTTACTTGTGAACCTCTGTAGGACAGCTGTGCTTGCGCATCAGTCTGGGAAATACTATTACCAAGGATTTCTGTGTTAGTCCAAGTGCAATTCACTGGTGAGCCAGGAGAGCCCAAGTTCCTCAAAGCATGTGCTGGAAATCAAGTCCCCCCTCTCTGGCACGAACATTGACCACCAATCTATAGGGAGAAACTGAAAGTGGGGCTGAGGATGTCCTCTCCTCCCACCTCTTAGGTCTGAGTCTCTCGCTCACCATGCAGCCAAAGTCCTCATGAAGGGTAGAGTTTTGGGCTCCTTTGCAGCAGAGACCCTCCAGCCAAGACAAGCCTTGCACTGCAGGAACAGTAGAGTGGCAGCACTGCTTTTGGCCATGTTTCATATTGATGTCCCCTGGGTCTCCATGCACAGAGTTGGCACTGACTGTGCAGCCTGATCACGCTCTGTGTGCAAGGAACAGGTCATGAGGAACTTGCTCAGGGGGAGGTCTGTGGCCCATGCACACTGAACCGTCATTGTGAAGCACAGCTCATTGTAACAGGGATCTTCCAGAGCAAAGGAGACAGTCACTTCTCATAGTACAGGAATAAAAATTCATGGTGTTCCATTAAAAAAACAGCGAATCACCCCACTGTTAACCTCAGTCAAACACACAACCCAACAGTTCCCCCCTTAACAGGACACTTAATTGACTAGGTGCACCAGCCACTATAGCACTCCTGCTCCAAAACACAGGTAGGTACAAACCTCCCCTTGAAGTGATCGCCCAGCTCTCTATCCCACAACCCCAGCTGACCCCAGAGCCTGCTGTCCCCAACAACCACCTCCCCACCTCTTTTATAAACCAGTTCTTCAAACTCAGCAGCACTGAGGAGGTTTCTCTCACTAAATCTTTTCTGTTTCATACAGTCAAACCAAAGAGGGTAAAAAAACCAAACCCATGACATGAAGCAGAATCCATGTGTGGATTAGTTTTAAATCTACCTCTGTGCAGATTACATCACCGCTGCTTCCACCCCATCAGCATGTTAGCAAGCTTGAGCTACCATCCTAAAATCTCCCCTAACTACAGAGTTCATGGGTCCATACAAAAAGCTGTTACAAATCCTGCTAAGTTTCATAATACAGGATAGTGGAAGCAGGGATAGCTTTGACGGGGCTTCAGGCTCTGTGGTTTTCATGCCAGCAATACATTCATGGTCAGTAGTCTAGTTGTTGGTCAGATCCCAAATGTTGTTGCAAGAAGAGCCAAGCTTAGGATTTTTGGTGCTAGACTGGTCCATGGGACACTGGACTCTGTCCATGCATAATTAGTTCAGCTCCCAGAAGGGTGAGGGAGTGTGAAGTCTGAGGAGTGAGTTTTGGCCATGGCTTTCTCTCTGTCTCAGCCCCACTCTTCTGCACATGCTGTGCAGAAACCTTGGATGAGCATAGGCTTGGGGTCAAGTAAAAAGGATTAGGTAGATGGACTGAATCAATAGGAAAAACTACCTAAGAAGCCTCTCCAAGCTTGCTTTGAATTGGCAGAGCTGGCACTTAAATGCTTTTGACTCATCAGACAAGCAAACAGACATTTCAAACACAGAGCTGCTTGGTATTGTTTCATCATCCCAAGGAAGAGTCTCTTTAGAACAGCTAAGTGCAAATTAGCTATTTTCAGAATGTGAATTAAATATGAGAAAGATTTTAAACGTGATGATAATAGTTTGTTAATCAAACAGTATTATCTTCAAGATAATGGTTTGCTGCATACATGCAAAATTAGCTACTCCGAGAGGATATGAAAAAAAATTTTTGGACCTTTTTTTGCTATTTTTTATATGCTCTCTCATTTTCTGACAACTACAGAGCTATTTGGCATGTTCAGATATTAGAAAGACAGGGGGGAACATGTAAAGAAGCAAGGACTTTCCTTTGTTTTTTCTGACTACCACTAATTAAAATCTTTGAAACCTGGAAAGCAGCTCATTGTGTGAAAGGCACAGCACCATTAATCCCTCCCAAGCGACTAGGCAAGGAAGCGCAGGACACAGCTTGGTGACAATAATTAACTACAGAAATGCAAGACTAGGGGTGACTGAGCAAGCAACACTTCTGCAGAAAATGAGCTCAGTTGATGTCTGGTCTGAAACTGAACATAAGTAAATTTTATCTTGTTTCAACAGAAAGGGTTTAGGTGCCTGATGCGTCAGTGTCCTTTGGGCACAGGTCATCCTGCCAGAGAAGAGGAGTGTGCAGACGACCTTACCGAGTCCCAGCAAAGCCACGGTTACGTAAGCCTCCAAAATCTAGAGTTACATACTGAACTTATGATACCCCCAGATACACAGAAAATACTGATTGTGTGATTTCTGATTCTTTGCCATTTACACCACCAGTCTTTTCTCGGCATCCCAGAGACCTAATATTTCTCTCATGGTCACATCATTCTGGGACAGGGTTTGGATAAAATTGTGCAACACCACGAACTTTAACACCACCAAAACAATATTTCTTTCTCATAGAGCAACCCAAACTGCTGAAACTGAGAGTTCACAATGCAGTCACTCTGCTGGCATGTGCCAGCGAAGATGAGCCTGGGATTTCTATGTTTCTTTCTGGTTTGCAACACAGGTAAGAACCATGGTTTGGTGCTCCCCAGAGTCTCTTTCCCGATTGCTCCCATCGCCCCATTCCCACATCCATGTCAGGCTTGTTTCTTTCACCCTGTGTAGTCAAGGCTGATGGGCTCAAGGGCTGGTGGCATGCACAAGGACAGACCAGATTGTGGCAAAGGTCTCCTTTTGGCTCCCATGCCATGGATCTGAACTCAGAAGGGTTTATGTGGAGAGAGAAGGGTTAGAAGAGGTCTTACCAGCTAGACTGTCGGTCCGAATTTAATTCATACTGAGAGTTGGTAATACAGATGACTAGCACCATATGAGAAGCCACGATTTACAGCCTTGAACCATAGATTATTCATGGGATACATCTCCTTATGTAGAAAGAAAGAAGGGGAAAGGCAAATGTATTTGGAATTGTCTTCTGTGCAAGGCATAGATTTTTGTATGAATAAGGACAAGTACTCAAGTTTCATCACTTTAGATACGAACAGCCAGATCATGCAGTCATGTCTCCTCTTTCTTCTGCTGCTTACAGTCCTACAGATTTCCTCTTGATGAAAAGGAAGCTGAACCCAGATTTTCTACTCCCTGGTGAGAGCTCTGCTCACTAGGTTGTAACACAGAGCAAGGCATCACTACCCTTGATGTGAGTGCTCTTCACCACCGGGTCCCAAAGGAAGACTTCTCTCTGGGGAGTTTGGATGGGCTGAGAAGCTGAAGATTCAGAGAGGCATGGGAGTTTAGCATTTGCTAAACTGGCTCATTTGGGCTACGAAGGGCAATGAAATTGGTGAAGGGTCTAGAGAACAAGTCCTGTGAAGAGCAGCTGAGGGAACTGAGGTTGTTTTGCCTGGAGAAAAGGAGTCTGAAGGAAGACCTTATCACTCTTTACAACTAACTGAAAGGAGGTTCTAGCGAGGTGGGGGTTGGTCTTTTCTCCCAAGTAACAAGTGATAGAACAAGAAGAAATGGCCTCAAGTTGCACCACAGGAGGTTTAGATGGGTTATTAGGAAATATTTCTTCACAGAAAGGGTTATCAAGCATTAGAACAGGCTGCCCAAGGAAGTGGTTGAGTCACTGACCCAGGCGGTATTTAAAATACATGTAGACATGGTGCTTAGGGACATGGTTTAGTGGCAGACTTGGCAGTGCTAGGTTTCTATGTTTCTATGATTTGGAGAGCTTTCTGGATTAGTCTTTGGAGTCATTCAGCTCTCCACCAATTGGATAGGGAGTCTAAACACCAAACTCATGCACTTCAACTTGTCATGTGATGTCTAAGTCACTGCTCTTCACCTTGCCCTTGTGGGTCACCGAGGAAATCCCACCAAAGCAAGTCCCAGCTCCTGAGCCCCACACCAGTTCATTTCTCCCACAAGACAGCTCTTGAGAACAGTACTCAGTCGAATGACTGCTCTGAATTAGACACATACATGCAGCCTGGGAAGATTTGTTTAGATTTGGCCTCATTATGCTACGTACCTTGCAGACAATGTTGTGTACAACCCTAGCGCACACCTCTGCAACAGTTTGCAGCTATTTTTATTTTCTTTGGATTCTTGAGTTAAGGGGGCAAGATCTGACAATTAATCTGTGTTCTTTCTTTAGCTGGCAGCTAAAGGACCTGGCAAGTCCTGTAAGACATCCTTATTCTTAGGCACCTGCTCAGTTGTGGATACCTGGTGGCCTGCTTTGCAGTGCTAATGTCCATCAGTTTCTGAGCTATAATAAATAAAAGCAGCAAAATTACCCAGGCAGAGAGCTCAAGTTGCTCAGTGGCTCAACAGGGAAAACTGTTTCTTCTTTCTCAGTCTTTTTCTTCACTTCACAGCTTTGTGCATAAGAAGAGAAAATAAGAAGGAGAAGCAGGTGGCAGTGCTGGCTACCGCAGGTAACAAGCAGCACACCAGGAGACCCTGTGTGTGGCTGTTGATGGGAGTGGGAGGAATTGTGCTGGACACTGAGGTGGTGGCAGATGGGCCCTTCTCCTGCAGAATCTGTGAGTCTCAACCCACCGCTGCTGCCAGGGCTCTTCACCCAGCACAGGGGCTTTCCCATGTTCCTGGCGAGTTTTTAGTCTCCCTCTTTGCAAAAATCTAAAATGTTGTTTTCTCTTTTTCCCTTTTCTTTTCCCAGCTCTTCATTCCCGTTGGTTTTCCCTTTCCTCTCTTCTATGTTGTGGACAAGCCTGTGCTTCCAGCCTTGGGGTGCAGCTTGGTTTTGAATTGGTTAAAAACAATACTGATGTCATTGGAAAATTGTATTTTTCCCCAAATTTGATTTTGTCCTCATCTCAACTTTCTGTGTTTTTTTTTCCGTCCTGCTCTGTTTTTTCTCTCTCTGTCATGCACACACAGACCTTTCTCCTCACACACACACACACACACAGAGCCCACACTGCTCTGCTTCTGCATGACTTTGTGGGAAGGAAGCAAAAGAACATCTTCAGAAATTTTGCCTTGGGAAAAACAAATAAGCAACTTCAACAGAAAGAAAACATGTTAAAATAAAGACTGTGATTCAGCTGCAGTCACTAGCAGTATAGCCATCAAGATAGTTAAAAAAACCCAAACACCTGCATTTTCATCCCTGTTCTACAGAGCACTGGGGAAGGTGGAACATTTCCCAGGTACTTTCTCTTCTGTTTGTGATCTGCAAAGAGAGATCTGCTCCAATTTTGGCAGTGTGTACCCGCTGCCCAGCAGGAGAGGGCACCAAAACGTCAGGACTGGCTTTGGCTCCCTGGCAGCCTGCTCAAGGGCAAGCTCACAGGAAGACGTGACAGAGCCCGACCTAACTTTTAGGCTACCATTGCACTGCCCACTTTATCTCATTATTTTCCAGACTCCTCTCTGCACTCCTGGCATCTTTATTTTCTCACCGCAGGTTTTTCAGTGCACCTCAATGTATAACCTGCCCATTTTGGTTATCCCATTCTGGAAGATTTTTCCCTATATAAATAGGGCTTTAACGGTCATTTCCTTGCACCCTGGAGCCAGCAGCTGCACCGAGCCCCTTTCTTTTTCAGAGCTGCCTGCGAAGTCCGTGGACCTGGCTGCTATTAACCTGACGGAGCTGGTGAATGGTATGCTGAACACGGCGCTCAGAGGTAACGTGACAAGGCCAGGCAGGTCACGCAGGCTGTCAGCCCGGCGGTGAAGGGGAGAAAGGGCTAAGGGTGTTAGCAGCAGCCGCCATGAATGCATGCTGTCTGCCTCCAGAATTGATTCTGGGAGCACGTTACCCTGGAGCATTTATGATGCAGATAGCTCTCTGCCCCAAAGAGTCTAGAAATTAGTGTGTGTTTATGTAGAGACACATTATAATCACTTATGGGATGCCTTTAGAAAGCACTTTATAATCCAGTTTAGGTTTGAATTAAAAAAACCAAACAAACAAACAAAAAAAAAACACCAAAAAACCAAAAAGCACCACAAATGATCCTTCCCTCAGTGGAAATGAGAAAGAGCAGAGTCTCAGGCAGCTGGATAGTATCAGCACCTCAGGAGTCTTTTAGAAATCAAATGAGCTGAGTCAAAACTTCTTGTTCTCATAATTTGTTCCAACTGCTAATAGCATAGGCATGTGTTTCTGCAGGTACCAAAAAACTCTTCTCTTTGCTGAGCATCACGTCTTACAGCTCATTTGCCTTCCACAAAGTGTCAGTGACCGTTTATAACAGTGAGTGTCTCGGCGCTTTGCTCCGGGTGGGAGCATTTTCTCTCACACAGCCTGTGCAACCAGATACTGATTTTTCTCTGTCTTTCCCTACAGTTTCTAATGTAAAAAATGTTGACCCTGGCAAGTTCCCCATGCATTACTGCTACTGTTTGAACAATGTGACAAATGACTTGACAGGTGGGTACACAAGAGAGGTTGGCAATTGCATTTGCTTAAGCTGAATTATTTCCTTTGGAGCTGAAAGCTGTAGCCTGAATTCTTCAGACTTCATCCTCATGAGCACCATCGCCATATGAGGTCCACAGCCATCACTCAAGACGAGTGGCTGCTCTGAACCTGGGGGGAGACTCGATGAACTCAGTCTCACTTGGCTGCACCCAGCCAGTCTGGGATGGAGCCATCAGTCAAGTGACCAGCATGGTGTACCCAGAGGAAAGACCTCCCTTTCCTCCTCAGGACGCAAACAGCAGTACATGACAGACAGCCCAGCAGTGTGTGATACTTACCTTAGCCACTTTTTTTCTCCTATGATAACCCGCAGGAGATGAACGAGGACTTCTTTGTACCAACAGACTCCACTTACTTCCATGAGCCCAACAGAAGTGACAAGCAAGGATTAATGTCTTCCTAGAGCTGTCTAATGGCATGTAAAATGCTGTTGGGCAAATCCTTCACCTATAATCCTCATTCGTGCCCCGTATATCACAGTATTTAACATTCCTAGAAGGGTCTGAGGACTCTGATTCAATGGCTGGTTAATCAAGAGTAGCTCAGCAGCTAGGCACCAGAGCCCATATCCTCTAAGCTTCATGTGGTGACCGCACATATGAGCCACAACGGTTTTCACAACTTTTTCTGGACCCAAATATTTCACAAGCCTTTTTGCATAATGACTCAGAATTGGAGAATAATGGAGAAACTTTAATCTTTGTGCCTCAAATCCAGTATATCTTGGTGATCAAAGCTTCTTCCCAAGTAGTAAAAATTGAGGTCCCAGCACAGGGCTCATGTCTGTCACTCTCTAAGTGAGAACATTGACCTGATATTGCTAAAACCTGTTACAAAAAAGTTGTACCACCACCAACAGTCATTTTTTGAGCTGACAACATCATTGGTATGTCTGAAGTAGGCCTCAAAGGAGACCATCAGATGCCTCCTGGGAGGTCCTACACAGCAGATAGGCAGTTAGTACAGGCAAAACCTACAGCTTTAGTTCTTCTTCTACGTTTAAGCAGACTAAATAGAGTGTTACTTTAAACTGTTCTCTTGAACAGATAAATTCCATTTAAGTTTACTTTAGGCTATTTTGGATATAATCTCTGAAATATGCTTCTTGAGTAGTTGAGTGGCTTCCTAAACCCAATCCCATTCAACAGAAACATTTTGAACCTTAAAATATTTTAAAAGTTGTCACATACAAGCATATATCCAAAATATGACCACATATAAAAGTGACGTTTTGACTTAGCATAGATGATAGAATATGTGTTTGCCATCATAAACTTTCTCTATTTTGTTTTCTAGATTTTACAGCTTTACTTGTTGATATTATTGGAAACTCCACTAGTTATCTCACAGAAATTTTCAAATCCACTTCTATTCTCTCAGGTTTGCATTTCTTTTGAACGTTTATCATTGTCTTATTTGTCTGGTTTATTGGTGTAGAAACAAGCATAGAAATGTGTATAAAAGCCTATTGCTCTTACTCAGCAGCATTTTTCCCGTGAAGTATGGACTGCAGTTGCAAAGAAAGTCTCCTTACACAAGATGTGTATATATATATAATATAGAGACATACATGTTTCTATGAGCAGCTATGTTTTGTTTGAAAGTTTGGTGAACTACTATTAAATACTGGTATTTTTGTCAATTATGATTTCCAAAGAATAATTATGGTCTATATTAGCTGAAGAACTTTTTTTTCCATGTAAAAATGCTGGGAATGTAGAATTTTAATTAGATAGAAACTTTCCCCCTGGAAATTCTGGCATTTGGATTTGGTGTTGGTTCAAGGTTTTTGTTAAAAATCAGATCAGAAAGAAAATATTTGGCCAGTTGTAGCAGCCACATGCTGTTTTGTGTTCATATTTTCAGCTCTTTAAGATTATATCATATAATGAAAACTGGTAACAATTATCTGGTTTACATTTTTTTTGCCTTTCAGTGCGTCAGAGCAATGATTCAGATTGTATCTACATCTGTGTGATGACAGGGCAGACAGGTAAATTGTGAAAGCATTCCCCCCCCCGAATATTGCCCCATTTATTCTCGGTGTTGACTTATACTAGAAACAAGCCTTTCTTGGTATTTGTAAGCATTATTATCTGCAGGAAGAAATCTGTCTGACTTTTGGGAATTGTTGGAGAAGTCTCCTGCTGTTAATTACACATTTTCCAGTAACTCATCTTCTGACCTGGGTAAGTACATCCTGAGGAATAAAAGGAAACAGCAACAAAAATGAAAACCACATCCAGGTAGCACTTGCAATAAATACTGCATCTTCATAATGTAAAAATAATTTTTTAAAATTATTTTGTATTGTTATCATTATTTGTATATCTTTATACATTGTTATATATTTTATATTATTAAATAGACTGGTATTTTATATTATTATAAGTGTAATATAATATTTGTCATATAACTATAAGTAAAATTTACAAACTTTTAAAATATTATCTATGAGATCTTCTAGTGGAGGAATGATCCCTCCTGGGTTGAGAGCTTTTACAGAGTTCAGTACTGGACTGGGGAGGCTTCCTGATGTTCTTAATCTAAACGGGTACCTCCCTTAGCTCTCAGCGCAGATTATCTCCTACCTTTACCTGAATTACCTTGAGAAAGGAGTTCAATATATTCAGCCCGTGTGCTGCATGGCTCCTCCACCCAAAACTGCTTTGCCAGGTTGAGTGGCATTTCGGACATTCACCCCTCATTGCTGCCCATGACTATTTCTCATTTTCAATGCTTGACTGAAAAAGGCAGACAGTGAAATCTGCAGCAAGTTCACCAGTGCTGAAAGCTGTAGGACGCTTCAGTCCTTTACAAAAAAAAATAATCAAAGACACTTTGCCAAAAATGATTTTCATTTGAAAAGACAACAGCTATTTCTCTAATACTGGAACCTAATTTATTTCATTTTTATCACACAATTTGCAATGAATGGTAAACACACTAAAATTATCTTCTCATATCTCAAAGATATAGATTCAGTTTTTTCAAGTTTCATGAAATTGCAAGACGACCCAAACAAAACAGTGGATCCATCACCAGAACACGAGTGGACGTTTAAAAGTGAGCAAGTATTGTCAGACCTAAATTTATATTCTTCTTGATTGACGTCTTGTTAAGTGATTATCTATGTTTTTTGTGATGTTGTACTACGATTACAGAGTAAGATAGAATTCTGTCCTAAACAGCAGAAGTTCAGGTCAGTAATACACTGAATAGCTGAGGAGTAGAAAACCTATTGTAAAAAGACTTTTTTTTTTTCTGTATTTTATTAGAAACAGTTTTCTAAGGAGTCAGAAAAGTAAAAAAAAAAAAAAGTTGGTTTTGTTGGTTTTAAACCAAGAAAAAGATAGTTCAAATTGTTTTCTCTTCTTTCTTATTGTAATTTTTTTTTCTCTTCAACTTTATATGATGTTGTGAGTACCTGAATAGTTCATAAACTTCAATGTATTTAGCTTTGCCACAAGGCTAAAAGATGGAAGTGCTGATCTGCCTCATTTTGAAAGCAGAAAAGCAAATCTGCATTTTCTTCCACATAGTAGGAGCAAAGAGAAATTCAGAATTTTACTTTATACCTCCTCATCACTGCAATTGCATCTGTCTACAACAAAATTTCTACTTTTTACCTAGTCACTCTGCTGTCTTTTTATAAGCTCTTTTGTTTTGCTCAACCACATACCAGGGTTTGTTACCTCTTCCAGCCCCGAGTGTCATTCCTGTCACACAATGTCATTAGTTTTCAAATTCCAGTATCTGCCCTCCAGTACCTGCCTGCTCCCCTTCACATCGACAAGAGCTTTCATCTCTTTCCTCTGTAGTGAAGCAGTTCAGAAAATAAAAAATAATTAATCTGAAGAAAAAAGCCAACACTTTGAAGGACCATTTCAGTTTCTTTTTTTCTTTTTTTTTTTTTTTTTAATAAGAACTTGCACATCAAAATGTTCTTAGTTAAAATTTCAAACGTTATGGTGGCTCCCCATGTTTCTTTATTGAAAATGAAATGGAGAAATGGCTGCTCAGCTGCCAGGGGAAGCACTCGAGGAGCAGATGGGATTTTCTGGGTGTATTTTAGATACTGTTGTCCCCCCGTGTGTTACGCTCCCTGCTGCCATGGGTCACCAGCATCCATAGCGCGCTGGTGGTGCCCTCCCTCTGTCTCTCCTGCCTCTCCAGCTACCAGAATCCCTCTTGCCCTGAAAGGGGAGGAAATGCCCACCATGAGGTTTCCACCATGGCCAAAGACAGTTGGACTAAAAGGATCGGGGTTTCCATCACCACACCTGGATGCTTCCAGACCACGAGGCACCGTTGGACCCCCTCCGACTGCTGGGGGAAGCTTGGTCTCATCGCCAGCCCTGCAGCCCAGCCCCAGTGAGTACGGTGTGGGGGACTGATACCCGCTTTAACCCATTAACAGCGGGGTTTGGCCCAAAGCTGAAACCCTATCTCTGAGGTTGAGGTTGAGAAGCCCTTCAGAGAGACCCATTCTGGGTCACTAGTGAGTAGATTTTTTTATTATAGAAGTGCTAAAATCAGTTATAGGGTTCATCTGTAGTTTCGTACTCTTTGGGGAAAAACTAAGCCTTGCTCCTCATGGACACTTCTGCCACCCAGGTCTTCGCTCACATTTTGCTCCACATATGGTGAACACACTTGTGAGAAAGTAATTACAGAGCTGCTTCTCTTGGTCTCCACTAAATACACCTTCTTTAAATCCTACCCTTCCCCAGCCCATGGACTTTGCAAGATCAAAGCACAGCTTTTCTCCTTCCTTTTTCATCTTGACATTTTTATATGCCACTGGAAGTATCGGGTGAGGGACTCTGGCTGCTGAGCTGTCTCATATAGAGCAGTTCTCAGCAGACAAATAAATAACAAATATCCTGAATGATGCAAAGCTTGTGTCTTTCTGTTCCCATAGCTGACATGTATGCATTTTGGATGCAGACAGAGTCTCCTCCAGAAACCAGCAAACTGATGCAAACAGAGCCAGGTGAGACTGATCTGGGATAATAACAAAGTGTGTCAGCTGGCACATTTATGAAAGAAAAAAGTAATACATAGAAACAGGTAACTGTGAATGTGCATTGATGTCTGCGTAAGTGTTTATTAGTGGTCTGTGACTTCAGCTTTTTTTTTTTTTCTTTCAATCAACCTTCCTTTATTATTTTTTTTTTCCTGTTAAGATGTCAATGCAACTTACATTCTTCTCCTGCCTTCAGATTTACCTCCCTCAGTTCTGCCTACGCCACCCTTCAGGCCTGGTGTGACACTGAAACTTTACCCAGCTACCAGTAAGTAGCTGCACCTTGTGCAGCAAAAATAGTAGTACGTTTGAAAGTATACCAATTTACAAATTTTCCCATGCAGAAACAGCATATATATTTAATTTGCATGATGTCTTACTTACATAAAACACCCAAAATATATAAGGGATTGCTTCCATACCTGTTTGTGAATCACATAATCAAACATTCACTCTGATCCAGAGCATCAGGGATGCAGGCAGCTCCCTGCCTCTATACAGGCAACCTTCAGGTCTTCATTTTGGCATTACTTGGAGACTTAAAATGCAAGTTCTGGACTAAATTCCCCGCTAATCTCAGCATTTCTAATGATATTTTGAATACTAACTTCTCTCAGTTAATTGCTGAATTCCAGCACAACTTTACTTGTCTGTAAAGGTTTTGGGGTGGTTTGGGTTTTTTTTGGGGGGGCATATTTCAGTCATAGAGAAATGTTCTTTCACAAATCTTCAATTTTTCTGTCACCGGGAATAATCACGTAGTAGGTGAGTAGTGGTATCTTACAGTTTTGGTGTCGTTTGCTTCTTCCTTTGTTTTTGCCATTGTTGCTTATTGCAGCAATACAAGACCAGGATTCTGTGCTGTTATTTTTTGTCGCTTTTGCTGATTCTGATCAGGTTTTTCATAGGTCCCAGTCCTGTTCTGTTTGGCTGAGTTTGTCAGCATATGTTGTGTTGCATGTCTTCTTTTTTTTTTCTTTTTCCTTTTTTCACTCATACTTTTCTAAAAGAAAGCATTTGAGAGCACAGTACTCAGCGGAGCATCTGTTTTCAGAAGTAAATGATGTTATCAGAGTTAAAAACATTGACTATGAAAAACAAAGCTTGACAACAGCATCAAGTGACCACACAAACACAAGTCCAGCAGAAAGGCAGTGTCAGGAAAGAGGGAGAGGGAGCTATTGCCTGGGAGGCCTGAGAACACTGCAGTTGAAAAACTGAGACGTGTTTTCAA
This sequence comes from Arenaria interpres, assembly GCA_013399435.1. Classification (NCBI taxonomy): domain Eukaryota; kingdom Metazoa; phylum Chordata; class Aves; order Charadriiformes; family Scolopacidae; genus Arenaria; species Arenaria interpres. The sequence goes on along the minus strand of VXAK01020103.1, from coordinate 88,691 downwards.
GGAGAAGACTCACTGGTGCTGAGCCAAGGAGCAGTTCTTGATGTAAGAGGCTTTTCAAACCATGGAGATAGGAAGTAAAATATTCTTTTTTGATCTTTATCACATTTTACTTCTGTTTAAAGAGCTCAAAATACTAGAGTCCTTGTCTTACCCCCCATGATACACGTTGGTTGCATGAAGAAAATGAGCCAATATCATATCGTGTGAATATAGTTTGACTTCTTGACACTCTTGATGGTGTGAAGAGAAGAACTTAATATGAACTAGGTCTTCTCATCTTGATTGGGAGCAGAGGAATATGCTATGGTAATTCTCATCCATCAAAACCTCTGCACAAAACCAAAGTTCTCTGCATGTCTTGTTTGAGTTGAAGATTAAATAACAGCCAGTTGACTGGAAGTTGCTTGAGTGAATGACTGGACTTGGGGTGTTCTCAGTCCAGAGTTTGTTCATGTGCCAGTTGCTGTCTGGTGGGCAACATATAGACCTTGAAGAACCTAGGACTGGGAACCAGTCTGTTTTGAAAAAGCTGGGAAACAGGGATTTCAATGAGATCAGGGAATGGAGAGTCAATAAAAGCCTCTCTATCAGAAACCATCTTGACAGAGGCTGTCTACCTGCATATACCAATTCTGCATTTGGGGAAATAAATCAAACAGTGGGATCACAAAGCAATGAAGAGCATCCACAATGCTCTGAAGACTGAGACGTTATTCCAAGAAGTCATTTCTTAAATTACAAAAGTGGATGCCAATTGATAAAATATGCAAGTGTGCATATTAGAACATGCAGGGAGGGATATTGTAAGTCTGAATTATTCACAACAGCCATAATGTTGCTTTTCACTGACAGCAAAATTTAATCTCAGCGTCAGAGAGATGTGATATTGAGTTAATAATGGAAAGGGGTGATTACTGCAGCAAGAAGTGGTCACTGATCAGCCTGTGACAGTAACATGGTAATTTCAAATAGAAAAGAGCAAAGCTGTGCCCAGGGAGAGTTTTCTGGCCTCTTTTGATTGACTCAATTTCATGGGAAAGAAAAGTTCTGAAATAAATTCCTACTTTTAATTCGTTATTTTTTTCAATTTAAATCCAAATCTGTAGGAACTGATGAATTGAACACAAAAATGTATTTCACAGTAGAAATTTATTACAGAAGAGATATAAAACATTACTATGAAGGACTGAAAATTTTTTATTTCACCAATATGATGTGAGTATACTATTCAATCCAAGTAAAATTAAATGCAACATTAATTGAAAGAGAATTTTAACATTAAATAAATATAGTATTATGTAAATGCAACATTAATTTAAAAATAAGTGATTGCCAAAAATGAAAACCAAAGCAATCTGTTTAACTTTCAGCCTTTTTATTTGACTTCTCTTTCCCACATAGATGAATCCAAATTGAAATTACAGTCATTCAATTTGCTTTTCGATACAGATGAGTTTCTGCTGACAAAACACACAGCTTGAGTAAAGCATTTAACACTCGTTCGACAGGACAGCAAGCACCCACTTTGGTGGAGACTTTGAGATTCAGTGGAGGGTGGCCTTTAACAAGTTTTAATTATTCACAACTCTAACATCCCTTTTCATGGACAACATGTTAAAACCTTATAGCCTCACGTTCTGATGTTTGGTTATTAACGTGAAGAGTATTTATTAAAGAAAGAAACCATTAATTTTAATTGCAATTGAGTGGAAAAAAATCAAGGTTTGTCAAACACTATTAAGTGGACAAAGCTTAATGAGATTTATACAAAGCTGCTAAAATGAAGAGAAATGGGGTTCCCTCTTTCCCATCCCTGAACAATTATATCTGCTCTTTGTGTAGCATCTTTGACACACAACTGATTTTCAGAGGGGCCTGTGAGTTTGGGAGCTGCAAGTGTCTGCCCCTTCCTCCTCCGTGACTCCTGCTACCTTGGGCAAGCGCTGGCAGAAGAGAAATAGTTTCATAGCGATCTCTTTCAGGTAGACAGGGAGAGAAAACAGGCAGAGCCTCTGTTTTCCTCCTGCCCGTGAATGCCATTTCATATTAAACTTCTTGTCAGCGCTAGATGACTCAAGCTTATTTCAACAGAACTTCATTAGTCCAAATTTAACCTCCGTAACCTCTCCTATCGCATAGCATAAGCTGGCCCAAAGCTATAAAGCATGTGAGACATGTGAACCTGGAAATGCAATTACACTGTCTAAGGGGATTATACTCTGCAGGTAAGGCAGTTTATCTACACACGGCCAAAGCCTGCTGCTGGTTACACAAACGGAAAAACCAGTTGACAATCACACCGCAGCCACCTTCGCTCTTCACGGTCAGGGTCTCCCACCCCCACGGGTGCACGTGAGGGGGACACCCACATTGTGCACAATGTGCCCTCTCACAGCCTGATCCCTGGTTATCTTTTCAGAGGCCCAGCTTGGTGTTTGTAGGGTGGTTCCTTATTTTTCAGGGTGCTGGTGGAGGGTAGACATCCCTTTGGAAGGAATGCTGTGTGCAGCTCCCCAGGGTCAGACGGGATGCCTCGTAGGGCAGGTGGCTTCACTGCAGTGATCCAAAATGTATCCTCACACACAGCATCTCCTCTTCAGAGCATGGTTATTAAATATGCAAAATAGAGGTGGTTACACACCTATTTTACCTGGTAGCCTTTTAGCATATTGTAAATATTGCATTTTTTTTCCTAGCAAATCCTTTGGTTTTGACCCATTATAACACAACTGTTAGCTGGAGTCCAAGGTGATGTGTGACAGGTAATGGTTTGGAGAAGTCAAGACTATGGCAAATGTTAGACTTTTCTCTTAATACAATGAAGAAAAACTGAAAACAGCTTCAGTTTTGCCTTACATTTTCTCAGTTTCCCCCATTTTCACCTTCCCTTCTTTTCTCTTTTCTGTAACAGAAAGGGAGTCTGGAGGGAGATTGTATTTGAAACTGAAAAACCACATAGCAATTCAGAATTTTATTATAAGCTGCCACCACCTATTCTGTAGTATTGCTTTTCCTGCAGCCTGGCACAGCTGAATTTTCCAGTGGGATGAAATGTTTGGTGTGCAAATGTTTATCTCTTGCTGCTGACTGCAGGAGATTCAATGAATAGAATAAACCAGATATTTTCCTTTTAGCTGGCTCAAGAGAGGCGAAAAGGGAGCCCATCCCCAGGTACACCCTTCCCCTGCGTTTTTCATAAGTTAAATGGTGGTCACTTGAAAAAACAACTAAGTAAGCAGCTGGCTTCTGGCAAAAAAGTAATAAAATGGAGAAATTATTCCTATCTTCCTCTCAGTGCAGGCAAAAAATTACAATTTCTCCTCCAGTTACTTGTGAGTTTTCATGAAACCTGTAGAAATGTATTTATCCAGATCTTTATCCGTCCCTAAAAACTGGGCCAAAACTAGCTGATTATTCAAGTCAGTAGAAGAAAGAAGGGGAAAACGGATGGATGGAGAGATGGACAGAGAGAAAGCCATGCATAAATCATGTTTATTTTATTAATGAGACTAAACAAAAGTGATAGAGAGAGCAGTGAGAGTGTGTTTGTTTATTAGCTCAGTCATATTTAATCTAGGATTCAGATTTAGAGGGTGGGTGTAGGGAAACATGCAGAACTGGAAGTGAATTTTTCGTTAAAGTAGAATATGCATATAGAAAACATCAAATATAATAAATGTACAGTGCTGTTGTTTGTCCTACTGTTTTACACTGTGGAAAAGTCATGCTTCAGTGGCGACTGAACCTCCGCTTAAACAGGTAATGATAAATAAAGTACTTCTTTAGAGTTGTTTCTTACATTTGTGATAAATAAAAACAACGTGGTTTTAAGAAACTAACTAGTAGTGATAAACTGAACTGAATAGTTGTGCTTTCACTCAAGCCACTGCACCTGGCAATGTTGTTTTCAATTATCTGCCTCACACAGATTTGATTTTAAGATACCTACATAAGTTTATTAATCTGCATGTTTCTCATAGTCCAGATAAAGCATTGCAAGAAACTTAATGAGACACATAGCTGAACTATTTCAAAGTTGTAATTTTTCCTAGGGTGTCCACAGGCGATCCTGAAGGAGTCCCGTGTGACCTCGCCTCCTGTCACTCTTATAGTCCAAAAGATCAGTCCCTGCGTGATGGAACTGTGTCGTTTTTTTCAGCTGTGCCTCTGTGTTGGTCAGAGAAGATATTCCAGAAAGGAAGCAATGAGGTAAAACCTGGCACTAATTTCTCTCTCTCTCTCTGATTAAAATACGCCATAGGGCTTTTTTCAAATGACAATTTTCAATCACCAATGCTTGTTTTTGAGGGTCTGTGGCTACTGATTGAGACCCAAATGAGTCCGCAGTGCACCAATCAACACCTGATCTGGCTTCCCGTATTCAAACTTAAGTGAATGAAACTCAGGTGAATTTTTCCAAATGTCTAATGACATCATTGCAGTCAGAATCTAGCTTTTTCTTTCCATATTCAGTAAGAGCAGTATGATATGCATACAAGTGTGCTCATCAGAGTATCATAAAATGGTTTAGGTTGGAAGGCACCTTAAAGATCACCTAGTTCCAACCCCCTGCCCCGGGCAGGGACACCTCCCATCAGATCAGGTTGCCCAAAGCCCCATCCAGCCTGGCCTTGAACCTCTCCAGCGATGGGGCATCCACAGCTTCTCTGGGCAACCTCTTCCAGTGTCTCACCACCCTCAGTGTGAAAAATCTCTTACTGAGATCTAATCTAAATCTCCCCTCTTTCAGTTTGAAGCCATTATGAAAGATAGCAACCTATTATTCTCCTAATTTTAACTACATCTTTAGGTACTGCATTGAATACTATTCCTGGTTCTTGAAAAATGCAAGCTATGTCTGTGAAAGAGTCAAAAGACTTGCTTACTCCCACAGTAAGTATATTTTCTCTTTGTATCTCTATGTGCCTTATTATGAAGGTATAACAAAATATATCCACAGAGCATTTTGCTGTCTTTTGTCACCTAGATATTTTATTTGATAAATATTTTTTAAAAGGATTTAAAAAAAATATTATTTAACCTTCACATATGTTTTTACTATTTTCCTCATAAAACCTCTTCTGATAGCAGTTTTCTTTTGTTCTTCCAGCATTAAAACAAAAATGCCTTAAAAACATCTGTATGTTGGTCTAGAGCACTGAGGAATTTTACTGCAAATTGAAAGATTGGTGGCAGTTTTAGTTTTCTCTTTCATTTCTCAGTGTAAAAATCAGGATGTAACAGGTTATTTGCAAATATTTGTAACAAGACAGACTATTAACCAGATGTTAACCTAAAAATGTGTCTTCCTCCAAGGCATTGTAAAAATAATGCGTAAAAACAGACATACTTTATACAAATTATGTAACTGATGTAACTGCAATAAAAGCATTAAAAGACTTATAAAAATTGTATTTCATAAAGGGTATTTATATGGATGGCTAATGAATGTAAATAGTTTATTTCAGTTTATTTACAATTAAGATGAAGTAATCAAATAATTGTAATGGAGTAATAAATACAAAATAATCTAAAAGAAACCTCAAACACTGAAGAGAAGGACTTTTCCAGCTGTTAAACACATGCAGATTATCCATTATTCCAAATCAAGAGTCTCCCACTACTTCAGCAATTCATCTAGTGCAGAGTTTGACCAAGGAAATGTTCACACCTCTTGTACTCTCACTCTGTGACATATTTGTGTGAGCTCACCATGATTCACCGCCTTCCTTATACGCACCTCTGGTGAACTAAAACCCAGTTCTAAAAAAAGGACAGGATAGCCAAACAAATTGCACAATCCTATACTTTGCTACACTGCAGCAATTCTATGAATATGTCCCTTGGGGTTCCGTTTTGGTATCAACACTGTTCAGTACCTTCATCAATGACTTAGACAGTGGCACTGAGCACACCCTCAGCATGTTTGTGGAGGACACCAACCTGAGTGGTGTGGTTGACACACCCGAGGGCTGGGAAACCATCCAGAGGGACCTGGACACCATCCAGAAGGGCCTGGACAGGCTCAAGAAGTGGGCCCATATGAATCTCATGAGGTTCAACAAGTGCAGAGTCCTGAACCTGGGTCAGGACAAGCCCTGGTATCAATACAGGTTGGGGGCTGGAGCGATTGAGAGTAGCCCTGCCGAGAAGAACTTGAGGGTGTTGGTGGAGCAAAAGCTGGACATAAGCCAGCAATGTGTGCTTGCAGTCCAGAAATCCAACCACATCCAGGGCTGCATGAAAAGAGTATGGCCAGCAGGTCGCGGGAGGTGATTCTGCCCCTCGGCTCCGCTGTGCTGAGACCCCACCTGGAGTCCCGCTCTGGAGCCCTCAACACAAGAAAGACAAGAAAGACCAGTTGGAGCAGATCCAGAGGAGGGCCACAAAGATGATCAGAAGGCTGGAGTACCTCTCCTGTGAGGACAGGCTGAGAGAGTTGGGGTTGTTCAGCCTGGAGAAGAGAAGGTTCCGGGGACATCTTACTGCAGCCTGTCAATAGTTAAAGGGAGATTATACGAAACATGGATACAGACATTTTAACATGCTCTACTGAGGAGCCCAAAACTGGATGCGGTGGTCCAGGTGCGGCCTCACCAGAGCTGAGTGGACGGGGAGGATACACTCCCTCCATTTGCTGGCAATACTTTGCCTAGTGCAGCTAAGAATACCGTTAACTTTCTATCCTGGAAGGACACACTACTCACTCAAGTTCAACATGGAGTGCACCACGACCCCAGCTACTTTTCTGACAATCTGGGCTGCCCCCAGCCTGTTGTGGTGCATGGAGTTGTACCTCCACAGATGCAGGACTTAGCAACTTTGTTGAACTTCGTGTAGTTCCTGTTGGCCCATTTCTCCAGCCTTTCATGTCCCTCTGGATGGTAGCATGACCCTCTGGTGTATCAGCCACTCCTCCTAGTTCAGTCCGATCTGCAAACATCACGCAAAACACACTGTTCCAGATCATTAATGAAGATGTAAGGAAGCCTGGATCCAGTATTGACTGCTGGCATACACTGCCAGTCACTGACCTCCAACCAGACTTTGCGCTGCTGACCATCACCCTCTGGGCCCCACCATTCAGCCAGTTTTCAGCTCACCTCACTGGGCTCATCCAGCCCATGTGTCAACAACTTCTCCGTGAGGATCTTATGGAAGATAGTGTCAAAGGCCTTTCTGAAGACAACGCAGTTCATGGGGCCCTGGAGGACCCAAGCCTTTTGTTCACATTACAGTTTCCAAGTTGTCAGACTTCTCACTTCTCCATGCAAAAACTCAGTGGACAGTTTGCCTTTGTCGATGGCATCTTTGAAGGGTAGCTGTGTCTTACCCTGGCAAGAAGCACACCTCCCCAAGAGGAGAAGCCTTCCCAAAGTTCATTGACTCAAGCTTCCCCGGGATTTCACTCAGTTTTGGATCAGAGCCACTGTGGACAGACAAGTGCAGACTTCTCAACCCTGAGGAATTCCAGTGTTTAAAGCTGTATAAATTTTCATTCATCTTTCATCACTGAACACTACCTTTTGCTAAGCTATTAAAGCCATATTCACATGCCCCAGAGATTTTGTGAGTGATTAATAACAATGAGATGATTGTTATTTAATTACAGCCAAGAGTATTAGGGAAAGTTGCTATACTGTGAATGCACCTGCAGAACAGACCTCTCAGTATAGATCCTTTACATGGCTGGCGCTATATTACTAAGACACACTGTGGGCATAATGACTCTAAAGAATCTCATGGAAGAATTAATTAATAAATGTTGAAGTGGGTTTGATAAAGGAAGTGATCACATGGGTGAGGTATATACCCAAGTGGGTATAAATAACTTAGTACTAACTTTGTTGAAATCCATTTGTCCTCCATCCAACTGCTTTTGAATAATAACCCTCAAGGTAAGCCTTTCTAGATGTACTCTATAATACAGGAATCAGGAAGAAAGCAATGTAGAATAAGCTATTTGGGACTGTGGAGTTGTAGACTAAAGTGTAAGTAAGAGATTTGGGGCAGTAGACTATAAATATTTAGACCTATTAGATTTATAAACTCACTGATGAAATATCACAAGATTTTTTAATAGAAATTAATGTAGTATTTGACCTTAGGGGAGCAGATAATCAACAGTAGATACATATTTGAAAACTGGTAAACAAATGTTCATTTATCTGGCTGTAAAAAACTCTGTGTTTGACTTAGAAAATCATTCTAAATTTAGGGTAAACTGTGCCTGTAGTTCAAAACCAAACTATTATCTGTCTTTTGATGAATACTAGTGCAAGGCTTTTAGCTTCAGAAGAATTCTTTATGTACATTTCTGTTAAGGACAAACATACCTAGAACCTGAAGATCTCCAAACAAGACAGCGTTTTTCATTAGGAAAATACATTAAATTAGTCTTAACACAGATGATAGTAAAGTTTGACTACAAAGTAGAAGAGATTTTCGTGATGTGAAGCAAACATATAATGGATTGCAGATTAACTGGGTTCAATAGAAGCAATCCCAGAATGTCTCTTCATCTACACATTACACAGTGTTTCACGATATCTGCATTAAAACTTAATATGAAGAATTGTTTAAACACCTTATTAGATCAAGTGAGATATGAAAACTGTTTGCAAAACAAAAAAAACTTCAAGTACACCATTTTATTGCTAAATGAACTTTCCTCGTCTATGGCACTTTGGCAGAGACTGTTGACTCACTTAAAGCAATATTAAAGTAAATTTTTAGTCAGTTTTAGAGAGTACATTGCTAAAATTTTAAGGATCCATATAGCTTATCATTGCTGTAATACGTACTTTTACTATAGTAAGGGGAAAAAACAAATTGCAGAAATGGTCAGACTACAGAAGAATGATTTTCTAAGATGATGTCTTCCCACTCCCAGATTTAAGAGGTAACATTCTGCCTAATATTTTGCTTAAATCACCAGGCACACCAGTCTGCTGTGTGACTTTTTTTGCCATTGGATTAAACAAAAAATGATTGTAATTCTGCTGGTGTCTATGTCAATGGTGTCATACAGCGGTAAGTGGCAATGGATTTTTATGAGTATTTGATATTTATGCCTAAATATTGTTTTAAGAATGTGGATTTTGAAACAGTGCTTTAGAAGCACACCTTCTGTTCCCTCAAGCCTAATGATTCAACACCTAAATGCACATAAATAAATTTATCTATGGAGTACTTATAGTTTTATTAGGATTTATAGTGCAGCAAGAAAGATTTAGTGGGATTAAAAATATAACCAAATATTGCAACGTCCCTTCAGCCAGCATTTGGTCATTATTTAAATCCTTTAAGTAATCCTCAAAAAAAGATTTACGAGTTGCATATAAAGAGATTCAACTCATTAAATACATGTGTATTGTCTAAATTCTCCAAACCATTCAGTATATCCTGACATAGAACTCCTGTTCAGCTAAAGCTCCTCTTTCATATTTTACTATGATATTTTTTTTCTCCATATAACTCTTCAGCTTTTACTGTCAGGGGTGAATGAGCTTCCCAGTGACAGGAATGGGCAAACATTTCAAATTTCTGTGGTCTCTGCACTGTGTAGGAATGTCATTAAGGGCAGTGGTGTGCAGGTGAAGAGAAGGACTCTTAAAAGGTCTAACAACATTTCTGGTTGCTCCGTGGGGTTATTTTTAAAGGGAAAAGAAAGCTCAGCACCTTGGCATAGACAAAACTCTGTACTGACCTACTTCAACTTCACCAGTAGCCTCTCTTCTCAGGGGTTGTGTTCAGTAGAAGTCAGTAAAGAAACAGCACAAAACACATGGGCTAAAATATATTGACAAAGCTGAACCTTGACTCCTACTATAAGAATAGAAATCAGTAAGAATATTAATATTTCCCACTGCAGTGGTAGATAATGCCAAAATATCTACACCATTTATTCATAAAAAAAATAAAGGGGTATTTAGTCCCCAGATGTAAAAGGGACTATACATATTGATAATATTCAGTGCACTCAGAAATATCTGGAGACTCAGAACTTTTTTGAACAGAACATTTGAAAGAGATTTCCCCTCAAACCTTAAAAGGTTGTGCTACATTTTTTAGATCCTTTTCCCCCAGCTAAGCACATTCTGAGCACAAAGATTTAAAATGTTACCATTTTTAGGTTTGGAAGGATCATTGATATATATTTATGTGGGATTTATTCTGCTGATCTCTTCTTTGAGACTGAAACAAATATCTGCTCATGAACTAGCATCTTTGTGAGGAGCTAATGTGTTTTACCTCGAATAAATCAAATAAGGTGGGTTTGCGGCACCCTGACTTTTCTCAGCACAATCAATTTTTCTGCTCCCTAAGGATTATGATGACTGTGTCCATGCCCTATATTGTGACATTTTAACTTGCCATGATTGCAAAACACCACTGGAGGTGCACGGATGGTTTTTTGGTGGGCTTTTTTCAGATAAAACTTCAGAAAATCTTTGTCAGAGTAGCAACATCACAGACACAGTCCAGAAATATTTTTACATATATCTGAATAGTGAAAGAAATTCTGTGGATAAGTTATATGACTGGAAAGCCCAAGAACTTATGTATCACACAAGTCTCCTCAGGACCTGTGCCAAGTCATTTAGCAGGTTTTAGAGAAAGGTGAGAGATGTTGACATTCCCAGGGTCTTTTGAGGCTTAAAGGATTGATTTTTGTAGTGCAATTTTTCACTGGCTATACAGGGAATGATGTAGGACCAATAGCCCCAAAAGACATGATAGCAAGAGAAGAAAAAAGAATAATTCATCCAGAAAGTATTTGCTCTTTGTCCTTTCCCCACCAATTTAAACAAAATTAAGCAATCTTGTTAGCTAACATTGGTTCATTGATCTTGACTTAGTGACAATTAGAAACAGCATTCTTTGTAATGAAAGGATTAGAAGAGCCAAAGGTTTACCAAGGTGCTGACCCTGTAATGGAGATTTTTCTCCAGGGGAGCCTCAAACATTTATGTGTTAATTGGGTGTGTGCAGATTAAGTTTGCTGAGAAGAACTAAGTGCAAGTGAAGGATGCTGGAGCAATCACAACTTCCCACAGTTCTGTGACATGGCTTTATCAGTTCTCTCCTCTGGCTCATTTCAGCTCAATGGGATTTTCATGTTTTCCAAAATTTTGCTGGAAGGACCGAATGATCAATGGCTATTCATCAACTGACACTGAGTTGGAGCCATGGAGTTATTCAGAGTGTCAAAACCTGGGTCTGGATGCACTTGATAGAACATGGCTTGAGGGAAGGATGTTTGTCATTGCAGAGGAAATACAGGCTTTAAGCCACACAATAAGGGGTAGTTTTACTTTAACTAGCATTTATAAAAATATGTAGCCTTCAATGCAATTTATTTTGCACACCATTAATTTGCTTGAATCTGAATTTCTCATGGTCACCAAGCTTTCAACAGACTTGTTCCAGTCCTGTGAAGAAGGCCAGCCTTTATCAGGAGACCTTTTCTGGTTTGTGGCAAGAATCTATTCCCCTCAGACCTGCTGTAATGAAGGACACTTCTGATGGATTGCTGTTCATCAAAAAACTTTTGGTTGTGACCAGGACTTTCAGGAAAAGAGTAACAGAAGAGGAAGCAACTCTTCCTACCTCCCCCAATCCCATATCCATATTCTGCCACTAAACCTGAGATAAGAATTGCTGGAGGCATATAACTCTTGTTCACTCCACAGAAGTTGTGGACATCCTGAGAAGGCTGTTATACATTATCTAAAAAAAAAAAAGTCCTATTTTTTCCTAATCCTTTGCTAAACATAGATTTAAGCCTTATATCTAAAAACCCACTGCTCCACATTATTCTGTTATATTTATTGCAAGAAAATGCAACAGCTTAGCAAGATAACTGTCTGCTCTTTCCCAAAATCTTTCATAGAGAAACTGGACAGATTTCCTAATGCCAGTTATTCTGAGACCTAAGCTATGCCATGCATTTAACATTATTTTTTTTCTTCAGCGTTTAGATACTCGAGCAAATAAATACCTTTGACATATTATTGTAAAAAAAAAAAAGTGAAAAAAAAAGAGTCAAATTTAAATAAATTCAAAGTAACTCAAATCATGCAGAAGATAAGAACAAGGTAAAAAATGGGAAGGAAGAGAACAAGTAATAGTTTTCACTCTAATTCAGGACATGGAAAATATAAAAAAATAACAGCACGGAAAATATACCACAGCATCTTCAAAAGGAAAAAGAGATAATTAACTTAAGAAAGAAATAGTGACAGAAAAAGAGGCAATAGGCAATAAGAACTTTGAAAAACCAAACCTCTTGACCTCAGATAAGTGTAGAGCACAGGTTTACAGAATAGAAACATTTGGGACAATGAAAATGGTTTGGCAACTAAAACAATGTTATACAATTCTACTGATTTACCCCAGGAAGTGCTACTGTTCAGAAGAGCAGGGGAATGCAAGGGTTAGCACATCTCTAGCAATACCTCAGTTTAACAGAGGACTGATTTTTAAGCCGAAGTCACTGTGACACTTGTGGGCTTTCCTGGGTGCGGATGGAGCCAAGCGTTTCATGGCTTTGGTAAATCAGCTTTCTAGTGTGGGAAGGGATTCAAAATGCCTGCAGTGTATGTCCCATAATGAAATATATGTTGTTAGTTTGTTGGGTTTTTTTTTTATATTTTTAAATCTTTTTTTTTCTTTAATTTGTTTGCTGAGGTAGGTGGCCAAGAACTGAAGCCACCAGCATTCCTGCCAGAGCTTCTTGACACGCCTGAAAGAATCTTGAGTAAGAATGGCTTAAGCTTTACTTTCCACAGTATTGCGTGGCAGTGGGGAATCACTCATACTTCAGCAGCATTGCAGGAAAGTGTGCTGTTAGCAACTAGCTAGTAAATCTTATCTCGAAATGGTTTATAAACTGAAGCAAGACCAGGGGCAGTCTGGGGACAGTTCTTTTCATTTACTTTTATAAAAAGAAGTGTGGTTTGTTTATTTTTTCGTTTAGACAATGCCACATTCTTCAATGGAGTCTTTCAAAATGTGGAAAGTGTTGCATTATTTTTCGGTAAGTATGTGTTCCAGTTGTACTTGAGAGCACAGAATAGAAATCCTGTGGGGTTTGCTTTTATATACATTGAAAAGGAAGAGGGATTTTTGAGGCTTTAGATTTCCCCAAAGACTATTATAAAACTAAATACTGCTGGGTGTCAAGCATTGCTCAATGTTGCCTTTTTTAGGCTCTCTGTTCATGCAAACATCACCCATCTGTGACCCGCACCTGGCTTACCTCCATTTACCAAGCATTCTGTGGCTGTTCTCTTTCCAGATTGCCTGGGTTCTCACTTCACCTGGTTACAGTCCATCTTCACTAACTTCCCTGCCTTGCTCAACTTTGTGAACAAAATGAAGTGCGTTACTGGTTTTTGTCCCAGGGATTTTGAGGACTACGGTTGCTCTTGCCGGTTTGAAATGGAAGGACTCCCTGTGGATGAAGCTGATGAGTAAGTCTTACCTGTGAGATGTCCTCTTCTGCCATGACCGGCTGTCACTGCCCTCATGCTCTGATGACCCAAAGCATAACACTTGCCTAAAAGATTTAAGGACAGTAGTAAAAAAATAGATTATTTATTCAGGGGGTGTCAGTCCCACACCATCCAGCTCTGCTTAATCTAGTCACTTGCAGCCTAAATATCTGCTATGACCTACAAAAGATAACTTCAGCTCTGGTTTATCAACCCTCTCCTTTGTTATTCCTACCTGTTGGTGAGCACTATCTTTTTGCTCAGCTGATACCCCATGCCAGTTGCCTTACAGCATGACTTAGAAACAGGTGAAGTCAAGATGGTCATAAACTACAGCATGGGATGATCCACTTGTTCTTTTTTCTTATAGCCTTCCTTTATTTCCTCACACTTTGACGTGGAGAAATACTCCTATCCCACAGATAAAATCAGAGTCCCACACACCTGCATATAATTCCACCAGTGCAACTCAGGTGGCACAGCTGATTTAAACTGCTTGCAAAGAGTGGCCACTAATGTAATAGAGAATTAAACACCACACCCATCTCCTTAACATATCTACCCAGAAGTCTCTAAATTCTGAACAGATCTTTGTGAACCAGTTCTCATTCATTTCCTTGTACTGAAGAATTCTGTCTCACACTGAAAATGGTGCCAAAGACTGGAGGGCCTGTTAATAAGGTGAGTGGGAGAGCATTATTCTGAGCAGCTTAGTGGGTTTACAAACTTACCAGACTTTTGGTATCGGGAGCTGTGTAATATATCGGCGATGTAAGCTCACAGTGGACTATAATGGAAAAGTTGGCATCTGAGGGGCATTTAAACATCATCAGAATCAGCTAAATAAGACTTCAAGTGGTAGTTAGGAGGTTGAGTGGATCTTGCCCTGGATACCTGTGTACATGCAAAGGTTGGAAGAGGTTGGAGCATCCAGGTACAAAGAAGAACAATATAGCTCGATGACCCTTCCCATTACCATGCACCAGGAACAAAGCCACCCAAGTTCCACACTGTACTTTGGAGTGATACTGCCCCAGACCTTGACTGGGATAGTGAGAAAAAATGTAATCTCAGGTCAGGATAAGCAAAAGGTTGTTCACTTATGCCCGCAGGAGGTGTGAAAAGAAATTCAAAGAGAATCAAAATCTATCCATGTCTAAATAGAAAAAAGCTTTTTCCAACGAAGTAATGTAATGTATTAATACCGGAGTGAAGACAGCAATGGTTCAGAAAGAGCTAATGCCCAGAGATAGATGGAAATTAATCCATCCACTTTCCAGCATGGAATGGTTGGGAAAATGAAGGTCTAACCTTGCTACTGGAAAAAAGCCATTTCTGAACAATCGTGATGACATGCTGAAATGAGAGCTCGAGTCAGTTCAATGGACTGATACCTGAAGAGCTGAGCACCTGGGCTTTTGCTTCACTCAGCTTCATTTTAATGCAGAGCAGTGTAAATGCAACAACAGCAAAACGGTCTGTCAGCAGTTTGGTCCTGAGAAACGGCCACAGAGTCACTTTGTGTTTACAAATTGGTGAGCAGTTTTGTGATGAGGTTTCCTTAGCAGCATGGCAACCCCACTGCAGTTTGCAGTAAAGGGAGACTGATTATTGTTTTGCCACTGACACAGATATGCCTTTGATTCAAGAGAGCCTCCAGACAGGTAGCTGCTACTTGTCTTTCTCGGACACGGTTCCCACAGTGCTGTAATTTTTTCACTAACTTTATTTCTTATAAACTAGTTTGGCAAACCTTGGGTTTTATCACTGCCATTTCTATTTCATAAAAAAAGGGCTGAATAACTCATGTAGGTTTTCAAGGCATTGGAAAATGTTTGTGCCTGTAACAGCAAGCTTGTCCTATTTCCCAGAGTAGCTACTTGTCATGTCTAAATTAGATAATTGTTATATCTACGTAACCTACTCTACCTCCAAAATACATGGGAACAGAGAAGCAAGGTTTCTAACTGCCTTTGTTGTGTGGTGGTAGGAGAAAGCTGCTTTACTCCAGTGTGAGAAAATTATTTCATCATCCCTTCCCATGGATAAATGGTGTATTTTAATTCTGATTGTTGCATAGAAGTACAAGAAACAGAGGATATATGACTAACTGCACATAGTTATATAGTCTCAGTGAGACACAGGGATCCACAAGGTGTTGCAGAGACATTAACCCTCCATGAGTGCCAGGTTCTGTGTAGTTCTCCAAATCTGCAGTGAGAAAGTTGTGGCAGGACTGGATCCAAGACCTCTGGAGCCATGCCACGGGGCACTGTTTGGCAGTGACATGGGTGGATATTTGGGCACTGATAGTGGATTTCTTGTTTAAACTGCTTGTAGAGTCCTTGTAAGAACTCAGGACAGAAGTATAAACCTGGTCTCCCACAGCATGCAGATCTGCTTCCATCATGGAGTTTTGCATCCAGTCATGACTGACTCAGGGAAAAACAGTACTCAGCTTTTCTTGTGTCTAGGGACCACACTGAGGAGTCTTTTTTCTCCTTTGGCCTCTTTTGCGTTCTTGTGTAAGAGCAACATGAAAGCATTGCAGTCTGATCTTGAACTGAAACTAAATTGTGTAAACTCTGTGTTATTTCACTCTTTAAGATGCTGTTTCCAGCACCGCAAATGCTATGATGAAGCAATGGAGATGGAGTGCACGTGGGACCCATCAAAGATTTCTACAGATGTCAGCTGCTCTACTGAAAACCTGACCTGTGGTAAGAGTAAGCCTCACCATAAATGAGATGTTTATTCCGGTCTATCTGCCAAAAGTCATATGTGATTTAGGCAGAAACCACTTCTATGTATGGATTTTTAAGGCTTAAGTGTTCTACTTAAGAGGGGTGAATGGAAATAAGAATACACAGAAGCATCAAAGCCCAGCTAGGCAGGACATTTGAAGTCCAATAACTAGACCCTTGTCAGGGCTCCTCTGATAGGTAGCCTCTTGCTGAGGTTTTCCTGACTTGGCAGGACCACTAAACATTGCTTGAGATACCTCCACACATCAGAAATGCAGTGGTTGTTGGACAAAGACCTGAAAAACAGTTCCCTTCTGAAGATTCAAGGCCTGATTTTTATATCCTTGGAGGGATTCCACTCTTTGTTCACAAGGTCAGACACATTGTTCCATGCAATACTAATACAGTCCTGGCAAGAGTGGGGTGGGGCTCTTCAGTGCCTAATCAATTTTAATATAATTTTTCAGCAAGTATTGACTCTCAGAAAAGACCATGTGCTAGAACACGACTTGAGGATACCAGCAAAGAGGAAAAGAATGCCCAAACCAAAACTCTTACAGCTTGTTTAAGAAACAATCTGATCCAATTTCCTTTTCTTGTTTCAAATTAAAACCATGTTTGCTATTGAGGCCAGTCTATACAAGTCCAAGTTCATTTAAACATGAATAGTACTTTTTTAGCTCTTTCCATACTTAATAATGAGAAAACATTTTGTTTAAACTAAATAAAAAAACAAAACAAAGAGAATAGTTTCCACCAAAAATGTGAAAAATAAGAGTGGCAGCTCCAAAAGGTCAATGGTGTTTTTTAAACCCTGAAAGGTAGAAAGTTTTGAAGTGAAGTGAAGTATTTCCTGGGAAACTGTTTCATACCTTTTATAAGGAGCAAAACACATCTTACATGAAAGTCTTGGCTTGTGGACTATGACTTCTTGAGGTTAGGAGGAATATTTTAATGATGTCTGTGAAATGTCAGACTCTGCATCAGCTGGGTTGAGTTTTCCATGGGAAAACCAGAGGCCAGAAAGCACTGCTCCATCGCCCTCACTGCTCACCCGGCAGAGGCAAGAAGTCTATTGCCAGCCGCTCCAGGCTACATTGGGTGGTGTTTGGAAAACAAACTGTGTAGGACTATGAAACTTGACAGTATTTAACGTGGAGAAGTGCAGTATAAACAGGTTTGCACTAATGAATATAGACACAAACCTTACAGGGAGAAAAAGGCCGGAGGTGGAAAAGATATTTCAATAGTACCTTGTTTGGATTTTTACTTTATTTCCAGAGTCTGGGGATCCCTGTGAACAGTTTCTCTGCAACTGTGACAAAGATGCCATTGAATGCTTTGTGAAGGCACACATTAACTCTTCCTTGAATGGGCTGGATGTCTCCTTCTGTCCATCTCCCGTTACAGGTAATAATAAGGATCTGATCGACTGCCTCCTCCTGCCAGTTTTTCCACTGGCATCAAATTTGACCTGAGGAGAATAAAGCAGCAGCTGGGTGCTTTCCTGCACTAGATCTGGCAGTCTGTCCTCTTCTCCATTTCATGTGTCCTTTCCATTTACTGCTACTCAAGTGAATACCAAGAGAGAAGAAGGTGGACTAATTGCCATCCTGGAGCAAGTCCAGGGGAGGCTACTGAGCTTGTGAGGGGGCAGGAGCACATGATGAAAGAGAAGGAGGCTCAGGGGAGACCTTTTTGCTGTCCTCAA
Organism: Arenaria interpres; assembly: GCA_013399435.1. Lineage (NCBI taxonomy): Eukaryota > Metazoa > Chordata > Aves > Charadriiformes > Scolopacidae > Arenaria > Arenaria interpres. Next base: position 70,737 of record VXAK01020103.1, on the reverse strand, counting down.
TACTTAGTGGGATGTGTATAGAAGATGCAGCCAGACTCTTCCTGGAGGTGCACAGGGACAAGACGAGAGGCAAGAAACACAACTGCAACAGGGAAATTCTTATCAGATATGAAGAAATTATTTTTTATTCAGGAGGCACCTGCCAGCCCTGGGAGACTCTTGCCAATGTGAATGAATGGGTGGTATTTGGGGTGATTAGTGACCCACTAAGGTCACTAACAGGAATGCCAAATTGAAAATATTGCTAGCTCAAATCTCCCCTTAAATCATGCAAAAACTCTAGCTGGAAAGGCAAAAACAGACCCACTCTACTCTGTTACTTGGTTTCCATCTTGGAAAGAAAAATCCTCTCAAAAGCTGAAGGGGATATTTATCTTCATTGTCATACACTGATCTGTGCTTTGCAGCTGAAATTACAGCCTGGTAAGGCTGAATACCTGTCCTGTGGGAACAGGGACAGATTAAAAACTTAATTCATATGGATTGCAACCAGAGCATGGCAGGGGGAGGACCTTTGAACTCCCAAGCTGACATGGATGTGAAAAAGCAATGTTAGCTTTTCTAATCCTTTGGCTCATATTCACACCCCCCAGTGCTAAGGACAAATATAGACATCTATATCATGCTCTGGATGCATGCATCCCCTTGTGAACAGGTCAAGGGAGAAGAAAACGCCACAGGAAAGTTTGCCTCAAAGCCAGAAAATTGTTTCGTGTAAGCCAGTAATCTTTCACTGGGATCAGATGGCTCTAATATAAAGTATGGCAGTTCCAACACATTCCAAATAAAGGGGAAATTGTTAGGTGCTAGCAGGAAAATCATGCTGGTTTTACCACTGCTGATAAAGATTGATTCAATCTTAACTCACTGAATACCTCTACAAATTTTAGGTTCCTGATTATATTTCTTAATGGTGAAAATATCCTTTGAATTGAACATTTTTCTTTAGCTTTCACTCATGTTATTATCTTTCTGTGTAGCTGTTCTGTCCAGTTCAAGGTTTGAAAAAAAAATAAATCCTATCTGACAAATTTCTAGGAAAAGGATTTTGGTAGGTTCCTTATTACAGAGAAAAATGGGGATATATTACAGAGAGTGAAATGGAGATATATTTGCCTAAACCTCTGCTTTAATACCAATAAATTCAATTAACTCCTGATTTGTTGTAGTATTCAGATTAAATAGTGACAAATTCCCTTTTCACGTGTTAGTCTGTGAGATAGCTTTCTCCTTTTCAGAAACCACCAGCCAGAGAGCAATGACAGCGCTTCACACGGAGGGTATGTCCTTATCTCTGTAATTCTTTGATTGGAGTATTTTAAATCAAGATAAATTTATAGTCATAAAAATAAGATTATTAATTTGGAAGATATGAATTCCTTTCTGAGAAGCAAAGACAAGTTTTAGCAAGATGTCAAAATATGAAAGGAAGAGAAAAAAGCCTAATAAACTAAAGACCCATTTTTGTGACCAGCTTTTACACAGGTGCACGGGAAAATTTCAGCCAAATGACTCATTTTGCTGAGAAGAGAACCCTGAAGCTCATTGAGAAATGATATAAGAAGAAACACAGTAAAAGCAGCTTAAAAATAGTTTCAGATGGATCCTTTTCTATTTGCATGCACATTTAGGGCCCTGCTTCAAAAAGGTTCCTAGGCAGGTGCCTGGTTTAAAAATTAAGTTTTCTGTTTAAATGTTTAAATCTTATCTTCATACCTTCACTATAGGCCACGTATTTAAGTACCTGCTGAAATGGGAATTTAAAGTATGCTAATTGCTAACCAATTTTTCTTGTTTAGGTTGAAATTCTGTATGATAGAGACTGAGGGATTTTTTGTTTATTTTTTATGTTGCTGAGTAGAACTTAGTATCGACACAGAATAAATATTAAGGCAGGATTTTAATATTGTTACCATAATCTTCAATAATTGGGTTTGTATTTGCTGTATTTATGTCACACAATAACTGTACAAAAAGCACAGCAGTGGTAATATTTAGAAATAAGTTTCATTTTGATGACTCTGATCCTGTTATGGTGAGATCCTGCTTGTTAAGTATCGTAAGGCATGACTCTTGGGAGTAAGAATGCTTTTATTTTTGCAGAATTCCTTCATCATGGGATGGACAAAACACAGGCTTCAACTGCATCCATGGAAGAAGGTTTGCAGCTTAAGAGTGCACGGAGCAACGTTTGCGGTTCCCAAAAGCTGAGAGAGTAAAATATAAGAATAAGCTCTTTGCTTGTTTTCTGCCCTTCTAAAAGGACAGATATAAAAGTAGATACAATGTTTTGGTGATCAAATTCAAGACTGAATGAGAAGGTGTGATTTTTCAATTTGTACGTGCGATGTGCTCTGTCAGTGTTTACAGTAAGTTTCCCAAGGGCTGAATATGAGCACTCTACAACAAAACCTGTTTTCATGCAAACAGACCTGGGAACGGGGGTTGCAGCAGGTGAGCTGTTTGGCAGAGACGCGCTATATGGGTGCCAACCACAGGACCCACAGCCTACTGTCTATTTGTTGTCCTCAAAGAGACATTTAATTATACAAGATCAAGCAGTGGCGTGAGGAAAAGTTGGGTATGGTTTGCTGCAAATGAGCCAGCAGTTTGGTGGTTTATTTACCTCCAATGCAGAGATGCAGATTGAGGTCCCTCTCACTCTGGTACTTCTTGGGTGAGTACTTAAACCATGAGATCAAATGGTTCTTCTGACAATCATTTTTTTTCTGCTACAATCAATAGTTATGTTATTCAGGAATGGATGTTTGCAAAATCTCATTGCTGCATTACAAGAAAACTATTCCTACCTATATAGTGTGCGCTACAACGCAAGAGCCCATGGAGAGAAGTCATCCAAAGCCCTGGATGGCTCTGGCAGGGCATACCTAGCAAGTGAGGGCCAAGCCATACGGTAGTGAAATACAGATGGAGACCAGTCTTAGACCATCCACTTCCTGATTTAGCTGATGCATTCTTGTAAAACAGCCCCATCAGAAGCGAAGCCCTACTGTCGTGTACACAGGTCCTGTATCTGCTAAGCACAGAAGCAATGTGCGCTGGATGGGTGCCACCGAGCCACTGCTCAACTCAGAGAAACTCAGGAGTTATTTTTCTGGGAGCAGGGAGAGGTGGAAAGTTGCACTATTTGAGAACAGAAGAACCTGGTTTCAATCTGTAGTGTGCCCTTCTGGGAGGCTTGGTAATAGAAAACGGAGAGCTCCTGAAGGACTGAGTTCTCCTGTAGTTGTACATCTGTATCAATCTTTTACTTCCCGAGAAAATGATTACTTGTGCTCTCTAAAGAGAGATAGTTCATCCTAAGGCTCAAATTACTGCCAAGGGATAAAAACCTGTATTAGAAATTTTAGAAAGCTGAAAATGTATCACAGATAACATCTAGTCAGACTCTGAAGGAAATATTTGGAGAACCACTTACCATTTAGCTAGCTGTCTCCCCGTTTAAGCCCATAGGAGCTTCACCACTGACAACCGGGGGAACTGCATGAAGATGAAGCTAAGTCCTGCTCAGAAACTTGTTCAAACGCAAAGCCATTATTCCTCACATCACAATATCCTAACAGCAGACAAAAAGATGCAGAGATATTTCTTTTAAATAACGTTTATAACCTATCAAAATGTAACTGATGATAAATGAAAAAAGTTTATCAAAAAATAAATTAAAGAATAGGGAAGTATTGGGACTTGTATCTGCCCATCCGCACTTGGCTTTCATTGCAGGTAAACATGATGTTTGTGAGGAATGTGGCACATCCTTCTGTGCACAACACTGAGATTATAGACCTAATTCTCTTTAGTGTATTTGTCTGTCGAATGGTTTTAATATTGAATTTGCTGTTTCAGTCACAGGTATGCTGCTGCTTTGTTAGTGTAAAGCACGTTATTTGAACACAGCAATGAGATTATTTTATCGGTATTACTTTGTCTACAACAACAGATGCACCACAGAGAAAAATGGCCAGTATAAAAAATGCCCAGGTCTTCCTGCTTTGCTGAAAAAGATCTTCTTGGCAGTCTGATGTCTCATAAGAGTCAGCACTGGAAACTTTTTTTCTGAGTTTACCTTTTTTTGTCTTCAACAGTGATTTCTTTTGAGCCCCGTGAGCCGGTCCTGGGGACTTCCAAAGGCGGAGGTAAGACTCTGATTATGCTTTTGTTGATGAATTAGTCACTTCTGACTCCAGGTTAAAACAGGTTTTAGTTAATGAAGCTCTGTGGTGTCACAGGCAAAAATCTGCAGCTCAGGATTTCTGGGTTATACCCCTAATTCTTCCGCTGACTTGCACATCCCTAAGCAAACCACTTGGTTTCTCCTAATTACTGTATTCATAAAACAAGTCTAATAGTTATGTCTGCTTAAACTTTGTGATGTATTCTGTAAAAGCCACTCCAGAAATGCATTGCAGAAATGGAGGTTGTAGGTCACTAACACGATGCCTCTGCTTGTTGAGCAGTTACTACAAGGGACCACAGAGCTCCTGCTCCTTCCCTCCCCTCGATAAGAGGCCAGTGACTCTCAGCTTTCCCTTTCCTGTCCTGGTGGACGATAGGATGACCATGAGCCAACAATGTGCCCTTGTGGCCAAGAAGGCCAATGGCATCCTAGGGTGCATCAGGAGGAGTGTGACCAGCAGGTGGAGAGAGGTTATCCTGCCCCTCTATGCTGCCCTGGTGAGGCCCCATCTGGAGTACTGTGTCCAGTTCTGGGCTCCCCAGTTCAAGAAGGACAGGGAACTGCTGGAGAGGGTACAGCAAAGGGCTACCAAGATGATTAGGGGCCTGGAGCATCTCTTACAAGGAGAGGCTGAGGGACTTGGGCCTTTTTAGTCCAGAGAAGAGAAGGCTGAGGCGGGATCTGATCAATGCCTTAGCTGATCAATACTTGAAGGGTGGGTGTCAAAAGGATGGGGCTGGTCTTTTTTCAGTGGTGCCCAGTGACAGGATAAGAGGAAATGGGCAAAAACTTGAATATAAGAAGCTCCACCTAAACATGAGGAGGAACTTCTTTACTTTGAGCGTGGCAGAGCACTGGAACAGGCTGCCCGGAGAGGTGGTGGAGTCTCCTTCTCTGGAGACATTCAAAACCCGCCTGGATATGTTCCTGTGCAACCTGCTCTAGGTGGACCTGCTTTGGCAGGGTGGTTGGACTAGATGATCTCCAGAGGTCCCTTCCAACCCCATGTGATTCTGTGGCTGATGCACCAATATCTCATCTAAAAGCATCACAGTTCAAAATCCATGCGTGGTGACAACAGGGCTGCCAGGGAATCAAAGTTAGACCGGGGTCAGATACTAGGTACACAGATAATAAAACCAGACTGAGAAGTATTTGCTGTCTTGCCTCAAGCCACTCATTTGCGCTCCTTGCGCAAGAATTTGTGAAGGGCTCTTTATATAAGTTTTTTCCAATATAATGGTTGATCCTTTAAATTACATTCATAGCATCTGCTGCCAGAAGGGTTCATTTTGATTGTGCCTCCTCCTTTATTAATACAGAACTTCACGGAATTCTTTCCCTGGTCTGAAACCTACTTCACCTCTTGCAGTTGTTATTGCTTTGAGCACAGCCACGCCGGCAGCTACAGAAGTGGAGCACCGTGGGAAACTTGGAAGTTTTCAGAGGCCTCTTTTATTGGTAGAAAGGATTGTTTAGGCAGACTGAAATGTACCAGAAAAATGTTAAGGAGCACTACATATGGAGAGAAGAAAGTAGCAATTTTTTGCCTCTGATTACACTGCTGGTCTTCTTTTCCCACCCCCGTAGAGAAATACAGCATCGCTGTGCTAAGCAACGGTCAAAATCACTAAACGTTCCCTTGCACTAACTTGAATGTACCAGAAAATCTGTGTGTTGTGCTGCGAGGTCTGTGTGGCTCCTGGAGGATTATTTGTAATATCTATTCTTAGCTAAGTGCAGAATTTCCCAAACTCCAGTTCTATTTTCTACATCTAGCAGGAATTGCTTTCGACACATCACTGTCAACGAAGTGGCATAAAATGTGCACCTTGTTAGCTATTAGAGCTAGCGCGTTGCTACTGCTCCCTTTCTTCAACCTTTCATGGTCTTCCTTGTGTTCTTAGCAGTTCTTTCATTATTTTAATCTCTTCTTCTATCCTATGACAGGCTATTTTTGACACATACTAAAACCAGAACTTCAGACGAACAAATTTAATGAATTTGAGCTTAATCCAATTAATAAATTCAGCCAAGGAATTTAAAAGGAAAGGTTTTAAAAATGTGGAAACACATGTTAACTAGTATTTCCAAAGTATTTTGTTAGTGAACTGCCACATTCTTCATATTGACATTTAGAAATAATGAAACCATTTGATAACAGTATTTTCATTTTCAGGTTAGCTTATATAAAAACTGAAAGTTAAAAAAAGAAAGAAAAAAAAATGTTAAGTAACCACCAAATTAAACAAAACAGTCCTGGCCAAAAATAAAGATTCAGATAATCCAAAAATAAATATAAATTTAATTTTTAGGATGAAGAATCTCCTTAAAACTACATTTCTATTCATCCTCAACTTATTTTCTCCTTAATATTTGTTTGTGGTTACAGTGAAGCAAATCCTGCAGTTGCATGGTCTGCATCAGTCAAATCATTTTCTACCTTCCCTGATGCTGCCATCAGTTTTGGTATCCTCGTGTGAATGGACTTTTTTTTTTTTTTTTAGGAATTCACTAAGAAAATGACATCTCACCTGCACTTTATCTCTCAGTATGGCTGACTAATCAGTAACCCATATGATTTTGAGCAGCTGGCACAGCTCTTTACATCAGTATGCAACATATAAAGTTAAAAAAAAAATTAAAAATCAGTAGTAATAATGGTTCTGTTTAACCAGCATCTTATTTTCTGAAAGGCAAGAAATGTAAAGAACTGACCAATGTGGGTACTCCTTGCTTTTCCAGTCTTCATTTTGAATTTTTTTCCCTCTATGACTATCAGTTCACATGAATTCTGCCTGGGGATATTACTCTGACCTGCTATCTAAATGAAAATCTTGCTTTTTATTGCTCCATGTCTTCTTCCGCTTTCCTCTTTCTGCTTATTCAGAAGAGGATGGATTTATGGAAGCTGTGGCCCCAGTGGAAGAGATAAGCACCTCCCCAGCCTCATTCTCAGGAGATACTAACTCAATGCAAGTCAAAATTGTCCCCACCGAGAAGACTCCTGCGCTCACATCTCCAAAGACAAAAGGTAAAGGCAAGTAAAAACTGAATTACACCTATTCTAATTTATAGCACTCCCCTATTCCTGTTCTCAGCTATCTGAGGATTCAGCATTTTTTGCAGACATGTAGAGTAACACTATTTTCTTCCTAAATCTGGATATATTTCATAGAAATGCTTAACATAGAAAGATTAACCATTAATGAACAGCCTTCCATCTATTAATTAAGCAAATTTTAGAAAACGGCCAATTGATTACGGTTCAGAATATGCACTTTTGGACACATTACTGAAAGAAGAGTTTCCTCTCCCTTTGCAAGCCTAATCTACCCATATGCCATCTCCAGAGACAAGCCCTGCAAGGGGTGGGCAGAGCACAGCTTCCTCTGGAAAAGCCCTGGAACTGGCGCTGTCGGACACCAGACTCCATGAACCTGCAGGAAAAGGTAAATGAAGGGTTTTGTTCCCCGGTTATATCTAATGAAATATTCAGCTACCTCTATATGAAAAGGGAGTTGTATATTACATATAAAGACTATAGTTATTCTAAACCAGTTAGACAAGCACATATGCATTGGTATTTATAAGAACAACAGGAGATGCAGTCATCTGCAAAAGCCTCCAACAGTTCGGCCTCTCCCACCAATGTGCTGTCCTTAACACTTACAAAACCTATTTATGATTAGGTTATAAGTACATTTTTCATACAGTACAAGATCTAAAATGAGTTCAGTGAATATTTCCCTTTGCTTTTCTTTTTAGGCAGTAATTTAACCACATCTTTGAGTTAGCTGATTTTACAAGCAGCAGAAACAATAGAAGGAACTTCCCTGCTCCTCGTTTGGGATAGAGGCATCATAGCTCTAATTGAATTGCAGTTAAAAAGTGTGAATATGATAATCCAAGGGGATCTTCCCTGGCTTGTAAGATCAGGAAATAATTCTCTTTGAAGTGAAAATCCAAAATCTTTCCTTTGGGAAAGTAACACTAGCACTGATTGCTCTGTGATGGTAGCCAAGCTTTATCGGGACAGGTTTTGTAAGCGTACCATGAAGGAATCATGCACATTTTAGCCCTACTACACCTTTAATGCTAGGTGGAAGGTATTTCAAAAGAAAAAATATTGTTTACTCCAGCACACATTAGTCATTGCCCAGCTGTCACCGTACGTTAACACAAGAGGTTAGGACTTTGTTTTTTGAATTAGTCAAGACAGCAGCTACTGAATACCCAGCTAGGTTTGAACATTCGAGAAGGAAAATTCAACTATGGAAGATTGCAAAGCACTCTCATTGCAATCCCATTTTACTTGTAATTTATAACTTCCTAGGCAACTGTCTCCCCTTTAAATATTTCCCCCCACTTCTACTGACTTGCCCTGTAGTACTCTAAGAGCCATGGACTGGAGCAATAATTTAGAAATTGTAAAACGTTGCCTTTAAAAGTTTCTGAGAGCTCTGAAAATACTTCTATCATCACAAAAGATCCCCCAACCAGTGAAAACATGATGTGTTAAATAACTTTTTTTTGCTTTACAGTATGTGAGCGATTAACCTTTCTGCAAGAGAGAGGAAACGGAAGAGCGAAGAGGGAGCTGCCCCAGCTGGGAGAAATGCTCTTCTGTTTAACTGAGCGATGCCCTGAGGAATTTGAGTCTTACGGTTGCTACTGTGGCCAAGAAGGAGGAGGTGATCCTACTGATACACTGGACAGGTGGGGGCTCTTCTACATTCTGCCATTAACTATGGGCATTATCGGGGTGCCTATGGACCAACAAAGATCATTACACATTTTGCTGGGTCTTGTATTGCTACGTGTCAGTAGTTAGGCGACAGTTTGTAAAAGAGTAAGTAAATAGCCACTTAAATACATAAAACATGAAATAGTCCAATGTCACTAAGACACGTTCTGTTATTGCATCAATGTTTTGGAGAGGACTTCCTAAATCAATTAAAAGAAGAAAAGAGAATGATGGGAGGTAAGCAGAGCAGAAGGAAGGGTACGTCAAAAGAGATAAGGATTGCTGTGAAATTTGGCTACCAGTTTGGAAAGCGATTTATGAAGAGAAGAGTTAACACACGTCTCTGTCGTACTGTCCTTCAGAAGAGAGTATGGCTCAAGAGAGACCCGTTGCAGCCAACTGTGTGTGGACGTGGCACAACTGACAAAGAGAAGTAATTCTGGAGCAATGCAGAGAATTCAGACAAAGTAAAGAAACCTTACTGAAGAGTGTTGCATTTATGACTAAAAATCTCTCCCTGTGTGGAAGTTCATAACATCTGGGGCACGTCAGGCTTAAGCATAGCACTTAGGATACCTCACACGCAATTTTCCGGCACACAAGTAAGACTGCCTATGGATGGTCAAGTGGACTACACGAAGGCTAGTCATGGCTCTCGCTATCATGATGCAGTTTACAGATTTTCAGCCAGCAGTATTTGAACACTTGAAGACACTTCTCATAGAGGATTAGGTCATACTTACAGCCGTAATTATATGTCTTAAAAATAAAATACCACCAAAAAACTACAGCACTGTTAAGCAAATGATGCCAAAGGAATGAGGAAGGAAGTTCTGAAAGCAGGAAAAGGTATAGGAGGAGAGTAGGAACAGGTTTGTTTGATCTTTTCTTATTCCTTATGGATTATTTTTTTCCATATGAAAAATAAATTTCTCAGTTTAAATGGGCATTGAAAATACATAGATAACATAATTATGAGTACTCTGTGATGCAAGAAGAGTAAATACTTTAAATTTATATCTACTGTGTTTATTTTACATTTTTTATTTATTGTTTATATATCTACTATGTTTATTTTAGGTGCTGCTTCTCTCATCACTGTTGTATGGAACAAGTGAAGAAACTTGGATGTCAGGCAGAAAGAAATTCAAGATCTGAAGTTGTATGTTTTGATCACAAGCCAAAATGTAAGTTGAGGTTAGAGGAAATTCCTTCTGCCCTGCTGAGAGTGTATCAAAGTGTTACGGACTGAATGCCACCAGGCCTGTGAGCTGCTACAGCTGAGTATGGGGACAGAAAAATTTGGCTTTCAAGATGTTAGCAACACTTAACTGCAAAATGGAGCTTTTTTTCCTAGTTGAGATCAAGGTTATTACACCACTGTGTATGATGTGACCAGGTCAGGCTGAGAAAATCAGACGCAGATATTTTATGACTGGAGACAGAAGTCAGCTGTTGGGTGCCTTTACGTTCACAAATTCAACTAAAGCCAGTCAGACCTTCAGCTGCCCAGCACCTTGGTGCCAGGCTTATACTTAGATGATTGAAGGTGAATTTGGAGAGTAAAATCCAAGGCAGATTTGAAAATTTTACTTTCAAAAGCTCATCTACCCGTGGCAGATTACACATTGACTAATTGTAACTGCTTTCAAACGTTAATGCTGATGGGGTTTTGAGCAACCTGGTCTAGTGGGAGGTGTCCCTGCCCATGGCAGGGGGGTTGGAACTGTGTGATCTTTAAGGTCCCTTTTAACCCAAATCATTCTATGATTCTTTTTAAGGTATTGGTTGGAGCACGTGTGAGAAACTACTATGTGCTTGTGACAAGACAGCAGCCGAGTGCATGGCTTCTGCCTTCTTCAATGAAAGCCTGAAGTTCCCACACAGGCAGGAGTGCCAGGAGGAGAAAGCCTCATGTCAGAGAGACCCTTATGAAAGGCCTTCCATCGGCACAGAAACAGGCACCGGGACTTCCAGCTCCGAAGAGAGCAGTGAGGAGGACGGTCCACTGTGGAGTGCGTTAAGAAGAGCAAGGAGAGAGACACACCGTCCCGCTGGAAACTCCAGAACGGAGCAACATGAAGGCAGATAACCAGCCACCACCACGTGCTGGAGAACCGGCACGGAGACTTTCAGAGCCAGCCATTGCGTACCTTACTCTTTCTTATCACGCTACACGCTGCTTTACACTTTCCAGCACACAAATGACATAATCATAGACTAGCTGTTAAATGTTAGCCTGTAATACTCCTTACAGTAGGGAAGTCAGGACTATGGACTGCCTATTTAGGTCAGATACTGCCTTAAATTATTAGTTGACCATATTCTGTGTAACTTCATTTGATTTTTATGTAAAAACTGTTCTGATCAAAGATAGATTCTTGTTAACTGTGTAGTTGGTTCAGACGGTGCTAATCTTGCTGATGGTGGCTAATATTTTAGGTTTTTAATTAAACCAAATTGCAACTACTCCAACTGCTTTTGCAGACATTCTTCCTTTACGCAGCTTAGCCCAAGACACACAAAAGAAAAGGCAAGGGAATTACATAAAAACAGGTTCCTTCTTCCCTTCTTATCTAATTGCAATTTTCAGCTAGCGGAGTTTCTGCTGGTCAATCAGATCATGACAGTAAAAGCCACATTCCTTGCACCAGAGCTGTGTACTGTGCATGGTTACCTCCAGTTTTGAGAGAATTCAGGATGCTAAAGGGAATAATTTAAATGTTCTGCTTCCCGGAATCAACTAAAACTAATATATTCTAAAGTATGCAATGTAAAGCTGGAATAATGCTTTTTGCTTTTTACTGAACCCAAAGTTGTTTATTTTTTCCAAAGTCACCACTCACAAGGTTTACCAGTTATCAGACAAGAGCAGTATAAAGGGACAAGCACAGCTTTTTCCTTGCTAAGGTGCTAATTTAGACTATGCTTTGATCATAAAATACTGCCACAAGAAAGAAAATTACTAGAACATGACTACTAATAACAAAGCTAAACAACAACCAAAAAAACCCAGCTAAGGTCAAAATCATTAGCAACCTTGTGACTTTGATATGAAAGGTGCACACAAAGGTATAATTTTTCTATGGCTTTATCATCAGATTTCAGTTGTACAGCACACAACCATGCAAACACACAGCTCAAAAAGCCAGAAGGTGACCTGCCCAAAATGGCACATAACCTTTTATTCAGTGGGATTACCGATATTTCCATAGTTTTGCTGAGCACATCTTTGCAAGAGCAAAACCACTCTCATAGGGAACCTCCTCTGTAAGCACTTCTAATTGTAAGTGAAGGTTTGACTTCTCAATCAAAATAAATCAATAAAAATAGTAACAAAAATGATCAGGGGGCTGGAGCACCTCTCCTGTGAGGACAGGCTCCAAGAGTTGGGGTTGTTCAGCCTCTCTCGGAGAAGAAAAGGCTCTTGGCAGACCTTATTGCAGCCTTCCAGTACCTAAAGGGGGCTTATAAGAAAGACAAGGACAGATTTTTTAGCAGGGCCTGTTGTGATAGGACAATGGGTAATGCGTTTAACCTAAAAGAAGGTAGATTTAGACTAGGTATTTTTTACATTAAGGGTGGTGAAACCCTGGCACTGCTTGCCCAGGGGTGTGGTAGATGCCCCATCCCTGGAAACATTCAAGGGCAGGTTAGAAAATGTCCTTGGTCATCGCAAGGGGCTTGGACTAGATGGTTTTTAAAGGTCCCTTCCAATCCAAACTAGTCTGATTCACTAACTTGTCTTGGATTGCTACAAACTTTCTAGTGATTCTGCTGCTCTGAAAGGTCTGGATTTCTTCTCTAGAATCTCGCTCTACGTAAGTGCTCCTTACAGATGGATGACTGTGTCCTAATGCTGGATACAGAAACACTACCTGTGTTCTTCCAGGTGATGAAGCAGTTAATTAAACCGCATCATTCCATCTCCTTGCGCAAACCGAACATTGGGAGAACAGCAGGTGAAAACGCCAACGGATGTTCTCCGATGAGCAGTTAATATTCTATAAACCTCTGGCTGGCGGTATTTGCCCGTCAGTATTTTTCCTACGTTAAAACTGCAGTGCAGAAAAAAACCACCAATGAAAGCAAACCAAGTCAAACCCAAAGGTATTTAACCACTTGAATCCCCCTGCCTACGGTGGCTGCACCAGCAGCACTAGTGAAAGAAACAGGAGAACATAAAGACTTTGTCTTTAAGGGAAGGCAGAGAGGACAGCTAAGTGATGGGAGAAATTCTATCAGCAGACAACGTTTGTTTTAATTAACCTTACT
>VXAK01020103.1:0-57474 GCA_013399435.1 Arenaria interpres | reverse complement strand
CCCCCCCCATTATGCTAGATAGAAAGAGGGCATTTCAGTACTTGATGAAAATGCTACAAATCTGTAAAATGCCCGTTTTTGTCCAGCGCTGAGGATGAGATCTGCATTACGCTGATGTATTTACCTGTTTCAGAAGTGGAGCTTTTATCAGCCTTTTCTCACAGTGATGAAAAACTATTTTATATTACGCAGTGTTTATACATAAAAACGAAAATGAAAAGGTCAGATAGCTAATTAGCTGAAATGGGAAAAATTGGCCTTTAAACAAGTGAATTAAGTCCATTGCTGCTTAATAATACCAGAAGCTCATTTCTCTGATTGATGCTGCAGCTCTGAAGCCTGCATTTAAAATACACGCCTAAGATAAAAAACCCATCCCTTTCCGCTAATTGTTAGAAACTAGTATTCCATTCATGGTTATGCAAATAACATGCATATACTCAACTCAGAGATATGCTGAATTTTCTGATTGCAGAGATAGAGATGGATCATTTGAACTGATCAAGTAGGAGAGAAATTACAATATAAATAAGCTGTTATTCAGGCAATGTTGTCATTACTTCCTTCAGGCTTTTTTCCAGTATCTCTTATTTCAGGAAGACTCTAACACCAAAGTTGTTCCGCCGAGTAATTACTACCATATGAACTGTGTTGATAAAGAGAAGCTGAAAATAATCTAGCTATGATTAGCCAGATTTATTCATTCTCAGAGATCAGTACTAAAATAATAAAAAAATGAGAAGCAGAACAAGATGAGACATTTAGTACAGCTTTTTTCTTCTCTCATTCTCACAGCAGCTTTACACTATATTTTTCAAAGATTTGGGGCATAGCTGACCAAAGCCCAATTGTTTCCCTAAAAGAAACAACTCATCTATTAATTAACAATCTAAAAAGATTTCCTACTTCATTAGATACTGATTTACTTATTTTGAATTGTTAAGCACTTAAGTTACTTTGCCTGTAAGCTGATAAAGCATTAAGGATTTGGGAATATGATTTAATAAGCAACTTGTCATAATTTAGGAAGACATAAGCTCTGAAAACCAGATTCAGGTGTTGTGGTCATCTTGATCACAGTAGCACTAAACCTGCGAGCATGGAACGAGTTAAGTCTTCCGAATAAAGGCAATGCTGTGAAGAAGCAAAAACTTTCAAGACAGAAATCCCCCAGTACCCAGAAAGTAGCTCTTCACAGGTCACCTTTGTTTTGTCTTACAACTGCAGTGGTCACCACTTTCGTCCCTCCTCCTCTGGTCTCATGTGGTAGGGTGACAGAATCTGTTACTCACCTCCACACCTTCTCTTTAGGTATGATTTTAAATCATCTCCCAAGGGTTTTCTCCCCAGATTGGTTCGAGGTATCCATCGGTAAAATCCTGCTCAGACCAACAAAAAAGGTTGAGGACCACACATCTTAACAGCAGGTTCTGAGATCCATGAGTCACAGATTATAGAAAGAAGGCACCTACCTTCTCAAATTTCCTAAATACACACATTTAATGTTTGCAAAAATTAGGAACGAGGGAAAAAAAGACAAGAATACACTCCTCCATATATTAGAATATGTCTCATGTGAGTTAGAGCTACTTCCCCAAAAAAAGAAAAAAAGAATTCTTCCTGCTTCTTTCAGGGCATAATATGAAAACAATTTAAATAAATGAATGCTGCCAAAAAAAGAGAGTAAAAAACAAGAGTATAATACTCGGCCTCGTTAGATGGCATCACTGTTTGAAAAACGCTCCCTGTGGGCGAGCCGTACACAGATCACTCACACCGACAGCTTTATTCCTTGAAATCGATACTACAAACCTTGAAACATTCCTTAACCAGGGGGGTAGGTCCGAAACGCTCAGATTATTTACCTTCCTGAACCTTGTTTGGGATTAGGAACTGATTTTTGAATTGTTTAATTCTCAACTTTTGGTGGGCTTGGTAATAGTAATGGTTTAACCATGAATAAAAGTAGTCGTTTCATAACGCTGCAATGCTGTAACATTTGAAAAAAAAAAATAAATGTAAAATAAGGTTTATTTTAAAGGGCAAAAATTATGACATTGACATTTTAATTGTTAGCAATAAAAAGTGACACCTTAGAAAACATTGATTTTTAATTTTGGTTTATTTTATTGCTTAAATATAGATTGCACAGTGTGTTCTTACATGTATTGAAACTGGTTCGTTACGTACAGTACAGAAATATATGACCATCAGAACAACGGACAAATTAGCCCTACTCTGATTTTGGACAACCAGCTATTTCTATCTTTTGAAATTAACAAGGATTTAATTTACTTTAAAGTGACCCACTACCAAAAGCTATTATTTTTCAAAGTGACACAATGGGAAAGAGAACCCAAAGCAAAAGCCGGAATACATTTAAACAGCTGGATACCAATTTATAATCGTGACAGTACTCCACGTGTTGCAGATAACACAGGGCCAGTACGCACATGGAGCTTTAAGTTCTGCAACTTGTCTCAAGAGCATAAAAAATTCAGTGAAAGAAAGCAGCTTTATATGGTACAACAGCATTCTTAATTCATTTGGTTTCATTCATTAGCTACATATTGTAATAGCTACCAAAACAAGACATTTCACAGCCCCTCCCATCTCCCAGCTGTCTACAAAGGCCAGAGTGAACCAATTGTCAACTTACAGACTCCCTGAACTTCCAGAAAGGAAGAAATTAAATATCCCGTGAGCACACCGAGTGTCACAAGCTCTTCACCCCCTGCGCGATAACCTGCCCAACACCTGCATTTCCCAAACAAAGCTCATCTGAACGTCGAAAACGTGGAAAGCTACCATCAGCATATATGAAAAACACTTCATAAACAGAACAGAAGATGAAATGCTGAGTCTAGTTATTTTCACATGCAGCATTCATGCAACAGAATTCAGTCACAGCAACAATCCTGTATTTACAGCACAGTCTCCATTCTGCAAGAGTGCAAACAGAAGTACATTCTTTATTTCTCAGACTCCTTATTTTCTTTTTGTACAAAAGTGCACAGTGTTATTCTTAAAAAAACGACAGAGTGGGTAAGTGTTTTACATTGTACCCCTAGGTTAGATTCACTGTTTAAAAAATTACACTCTTCATATAGGCCAAAAAACTATTATGTCTTACCTTAAAAAAAAACCTCAAAAAGTGAAAACTAAAAGCTAGAGTCCTATTTATGTGTAGACTGTGGTCTGATCAGGCTGATACGCTGCAGCAGTAAAAATCACAACGGAATGCTGTAGATAAGGGGCTGTTTCGTCATCCACTAACAGCTGTGATTGCACTGTTAAACTGAAAAGAAGGTCTCAATTACCTTTTGAGTTTTGTGAATGCTCTCTGAAAGTCTCAGCACGTTATCTCATAGGTTTAAGTACCTGACGTGGATCTGATGTTATGTCACATCAGGCTTTTAAAAGGAGTCCATGGAACAGTGGTCTCAAGTTCGAAAAACTTAAAATCTGTTTTACAGTGGGTTTGCAAATGTTCAAAACAGTCAGCAAATTAGCTGGGCCTGGTGACCGTTCCGATCTTACAATCATAGATTAATTTAGGTTGGGGCTTCTGAAGGTCATCTCAACCAAGCCCCTGCTCAGAGCAGGGCTAAGTGAACTTAGATCACTTGTTCCCGGCCTGATCACTGTTTTTGTAAGCTGCTGGCTGACTTAATTACTTACATTTATTACAGATATTTGAGATCATTCATTCATGTTTATGCTGCTTCAGTCAGATTCAGAGACTTCAAACTTAATATTCGTGGCATCAATGAAAGCTGTTCTTTCGCTTTGCCTGCGGAATTTGGTGAGTCATAAAGACAGCACTGACAATTATCATCAAAAGCTCAAAGATTTACTGTATGAGTTTTACTTTATTTACATTTGAAAAGCATACTCAGATACATAAACCTATGAAAGTTACCACATTTTCCTTATGGTTTGAGAAATGTAACAAAAACGAACACAGAGATGCATCTCTAAAAATGCTTTTGCTTGAAAACATCGGTAATAAATTCTTGATCTTTAAATGGTTTCATCCAGTTTTCTTTCAATTTTTAAAATATCATTAAAAAGCTGTAATAAACTACAGTGAAATACCTCACAGAATACATTTTTGATTTCTGTATTTATGATTTAAAATGCCCTCTGTTTATTTTCTGCTATACTAAATATATCTCTCGTATTTATACTAAAGCAGACAGTAAAGTACTACTGCATTTTCAAAAGTACAGTCTGTAAACCATACACCTTAAGACATGAAAAATATTGCACAGTTCACTGCTTCAAGAGGAAATTTCTCCTCTTTATGCAAAGCATTTAACTTTTAGCAAGAAACACAGGACATATACTGGGAGTATATATCTAAAAAGCATGTTATGTGATGCATCAAAAAAATACCTCACAAGTGTCCATTAATTCATTTACTGTACTTGAACACATGTAAAGTATTGTTTTTTTTCCATATATTCCAAAATAAACGAGTTGACTAACTATAACAGCATGGACAAAGGGGAGCTAAGGTAGCACTCCACCGGTTTCATTTATTAAAATGAAGCAAGCCAAAAGCATTCTATTTAGATATATAATTGAGGTGGAGATGAACAAAAAAAACCACAGCAAAAGAAAAAAAAAAGAAAAAGCTTTAACAGGTTCTTCAGTTACAATGCCTCAGACTAAAGGAATTTACAGAAATACAAATTCCTAGAGTAACTGAAATATTCATCTATATGGCAAGACAAGTTTTAAATCTGACTTTTACATGTAGTCAGATATGAAAATGAAGAAACATGATATATGAAAGACCTAACTTCAAATATATTACGGAAGAAAACAACTTAGGACAGTCTCATGAGTTTGGCTAGAGTAGTCTGTATTTGGCTCATGTCCATCATTATTTTAAAGTTAGTTTAGATGAAATAAACGATAAAATTTGAAAACTCATCTTGTTCTTTCTATTGTACTCTACTCTAAATAAATGTCCAGCAGACTTCAGAAGACACTTAATACACACAAAGATCCGGAAACTTCATCTCATAGACTGGAACAGACTGGTAATGAGCATGTCCAGCAGTAATGGTCATCGTTCCTGAGGGGCTGGGCGGAGGACTGTGTGAGAAGAATGATCAATATATATGATTTGTAACTATATGGATGGCTTTCTATTTTACAACTTTATACATTAACAGCTGCGAAATAAGAGTAAACTATCCACCCAACCCCAAACATCAGTATTTTAACCTATTATTGAAATTCTAATGAAATTATCATGCCTTGCGTTGGTTTTTTTTGTACTCTGGTCTAAACCACCAACTTCACAAAAGCCATAGAACTATGAAAATCCATTTTGTTACTAACAAATACTATTTATACTGCTCAACAGATGTGCACAACTCTCTATAATAATGTCATGTACCATTTTGACTGTTCAGTATCTAATTACTTTCTCAAACATATAGCAATAGGAAAAAAAACAGCATTCTTGAATACTACTGATATACATAGAAATAATATAAGAGAAGTATACTATAACACGGTTTCCAGATATTCTTCACTATCTAAAAGATTCAAAATAATAACGAGAAAATCAAAGTGACTTTTATAGATGAAGATTGCTCTTTTTCAGTGTACTGGTTTTGGCTGGCATAGAGTTAATTTTCTTCATGGTAGCTTGTAGGGTGCTGTGGTTTGGATTTGTGACCAAAACAAAGGGATGTCTTCATTACTGCTGCACAGTGCTTACACAGTGTAAAGACCTCTTCTGGTCCTCACACCACCCCACCAGTGAGTAGGCTGGAGGTGGCCAAGAAGTTGGGAGGGGACACAGCTGGGGCAGCTGACCCCAACTGACCAAAGGGATATTCCATACCATATGATGTCATGCTCAGCAATAATAGCTGTACAGAAGTAGAAGGAAGGGGAGGACATCTGGAGCGATGGCGTTTATCTTCCCAAGTAACTGTTATGCACACTGAAGCCCTGCTTTCCTGGAAATGGCTAAGCACCTGAAATTGTGAATGAATCTTTATTTTGCTCTGCTCGCACACGTACCTTCTGCTTTACCTATTAAACTGTCTTTATCTCTGCCCACGAGTTTTCTCACTTTTACCCTTCCAATTCTCTTCCCCATCCCACTGAGGGGGAGTGAGCCAGTGGTTGGGTAGGGCTTAAATTCATACCAGGGTTAAAGCACAACATTCAGTTAAATCAATTATTTTCTTCTTATTATATGTGAACACTATGACATGGGCACCTGAAAATAGTCACAACTGCTTTATAATGCATGTTTCATTCCTCATATTCTTCTTGCATAAAGTCTTACCGAATGGTGAGTTCCAGTATCTGTGCAAGTCTATCATGAAGCAAGTTTGCCTAGGAAAAAAAATGAAAAATTGATTCATTAACTACTATATATTGAACCAAGCTAAAATGAACGTGCCAGATCATACTCCGTGAGTGTGCTCCACATCACCACATGGCAAATCTAGGCAGCGTTTCCTATCTCGATTTCTTTTCTCACTGCTGCAAGGATTCTGAGCCCTGAAGAGGCACGTGAGACTGAGCGAGCCGATCCTGGAGTGCAAGGTGCTACTTAGCAAATGTTGCTGTTGCAGATAGGAGTTTAACAAACCTGAAATACACTTAGTTACTCAAAATATATAATGGGGTAAATACAGCACCAGTTATCCCAGGATGAAATAGGAATGGACTGAATCTAGATTTCAAAGACAGTAAGGAAAACATTAAGATGAAGAGTGTATGAGATTTCCATTCCTTTTCAAATGGTCTGGGAACGCTCAAAAGCACATTTTAAACAACTGGAATTTCTCAACATTGATAACAGTGGAGACAACAGCTGAAGACAAAGAACCAAATTTCTTTAGAATTAACAGCAGCAGTGACACGGTAACAGAAATCACCTTTAGCCAGCACATCCCCATTAATGGTTATACTAGTATTTTCAATGCTGCACAACATTTTTCAGAAACTCACTTTGGTTTCACACTGTGCTGCAATTTCTTCAAATGGCGCTTTTTGGAACTTTTCAATCACAAGACGCCTTTTTTCTTTTTCCTGTTCTTCAAGTCCATTGTTATCTTAAAAACAAAGTTAAAAAAATAACGACAAATGTCATCTTTGTGTATCAAGTATAAGTGGCATAAACCTTCAAATGTGCACTGCAGAAGCAAGCGAGCACAGTATCTGAAGTGATGAAACCAGACTTAAGCGAGCTGTCATCTATTATTGCTCCTGTAGCAAAAGGCAGGTACAATTTCAGGGACCTGGTTTGAGTTTTGTCCCTTTCTTACTACGTACTTTAATTACGATTACATCCAGCTTCCTTTTGCTTTATTATCTGGGCTCAAGACTGCTCTTCTCACTCACTGCACACAGGTTCAGCTTCAAGAGAAAAAAGGGAGTATCCTCCCCTCCCAGTACCATGCAGGCAGGTGGGCAGGAGTTTCTGTTAGAATTTGGGAAAAGCGAGTTCAATCTCCACAGGCTGAATGAACCTACAACCAGCTGGAACTTCCCAGCATCTAATGAATTTAAGCACCTCTGTGAATAGGCAGGTTTGGAAAACTGTCAGATTGGACTACTGTTTAAAACATGAGTGTCTGTGGTTTAAAAGATCCATGTCTAATACATGTTTTTGACAGGATTTCGGTGGACTGGACAACATTAATTAGTAATTAATTATGGTGACAAGAAGAAAGGAAAGTGGATAATTCTGAATTCTGTCAGAAAAAACTTTTTTTAAACAAATCAGACAAATGGATATCAATACATTAAAAAATTGAGTGTTTTTGAAGTCCACAATGTGTGCCTTCTAATCCATTTTCTAAATATATTGCAGACCTGAAAATCTTAACGTGTAAAAAATATTTAAGTTGCTTTGAAAATAATCACTCAATGGAATTTGAAAATCTCAACATTATTTATGGCTTAGTCTGTAGGGGCAAATTTAATAGATGACAGATATTTCCAGATGCTTTTCATTCAGTCAGAAAATGAATTATCCAGGTATCGCTTCAGAAATTTAGAAATAAATAACTGAAGTTTTAAATAAATTTACTAGCTAAAGAGAAACAAATGTAATATTTTAATTATGCTATTCTGGCAACACCTTTTTCTCTAGCAATTCCACAGTAATCAAAACCTATGCCGCATAAACACAATTATTATAAGTCTTACCAATTGCTTTCTTCAAAGCTTCGAAGGTGATTTCTTCAGTATTATCAATCTAAACACAAAGAAACAAAACCCCTTAAACCTCCCATTTAACAAGATTCTATAAAATACAGAATGTGATAAATATAGAAGGTCAAAATGGCCAGAGAACTTTTCTGCCTTATAAGTTTCTAATAGCTGAATCTGGAGATTCTACAACAGATGACAGACCGCTAATTCACAGTTTTAAGCCACTGCAATTAGTGAGGAAATTTGCATCAAATGAGATCAAGGAAAACTTTCCAAATTCTGGTCAAGACACTCTATGGCAACAATACTTTGGAAAAGGACTTGAATTTTGGCAGAATACTCCTATAGGTCCGGAATATGTGTGGTGTTTCTACCCTGCCAAGCCTCAGTTCTGGTTCTTAGACAGCTGTTGTGAATTATAGCAGTTGGTCCCTGAGACAGAGTTACCAGCAACGTGATACTAAAGCGAGAGGTGGCAGTGGTTGGCAGAGTGGAAAATGGTTTTTCCTTTAGGCTAACTTCATACCAGTATGGGCTCCAAATAATTTGGTGTTCATGCCATAAGCATTGGAGCTAAAGGGCTCTTCCTAACAAGCGTTGTCTGATGCGCCGAGAAAATGTGTTCCTTTAGCAACACAAATACCCATTTGCTGCTGCAGATGTACCTCATTAGGAATTGCTTGGGGCTGCAAAATTACCACAGACACGTGAACATTGCTCTGAAGAGCTCCAGCTCATGGATTTTTGCATTTCAATTCTTTATAGACCTACCGTTTCTACATCAGTAAGTATACTTACAGTGAAACCACTGTGATAATATCAGGGGAGAATGCTTAGATGGCAGAACAGCCCTCACCTGAACATAACATGGTTTCTTGGCTTGGACAGCCTTACATTAATCCTTCACAACTAACTACATGTAAACAGGCAGTGCTTGCATTTTTCCTTATAAACACTAATTGTTTAGAATGGTCTAACATGATTTAAGATAAAAGACCCGTATGGTAGCAAAAAGTTATTTCACCCAATTCAGAAGACCCTGAACTCTTTGAATTTTTAATTCACTGACTTGACCTACTGTAAATGGAAAAGCCAGAAGTAGCAGCCGTTTCCTTTTTACATCAGTATTATTTCAGAAGATGGAGCCGTAAATGATATTTTTCTAACAGATTTTACTACAGTAGCATTGTATTCTCTTCCTCTGGATATATAAAAGGTTAATAAATTAACAGCAAAACACCCGTTATGTCAAATGTTTGTGGATATAGCTAGACATAAAAAGTAGTCAGGTTTTAAAATAATCACCTTCTATATGATTCATATTTGGTTAAAATTGCTTGTCTATGGCAGCCTTTCAGATTTCTAATTAAGATCCATAGTAGCTGCTAATATTAGCCAGCGTTGTATGTGGTTATTAATATCACAGAAGCACTAGCTGCTTTTACAAGTGCTTTCATCTTATAAATGGAGATAACCATGGAATAAACCATCTTCCCGAACAGGATTCACTAACAGATTTCCCACAACAAAACTTTTGATTGTGCTGACAAAGAATTGCATTCATTTTATATATAATAATAGATATTTTATGGATAAACAGTCTTCTACCTCAGTGCAGGAATGACACCATACATCATTAATTCTAAAACTTCCATTAATTACGCAGTTTACCCTTTCAATCATATGTTCTTTTTATGCAGTTTAATTCTGCTGACAGTTATGGATTACGTCATGTTTACTAATCTATATAGCAATATAATCTATATACTTTATTTCACGTGTTTCCAATTAAGAAAATTCTTGTTTTTAAGAGACAAACAGTAATTCATTATCCAAGATACTGTATCACATTCAACTGAGAATCCATACACAGATTTTGATTTATCTGCAACTGCCAAATCCTGTTCAAAAAATGTCTATATATCAATGCTTAACATAACATCAGCATAAACATTTCAAATCTGAAAATGAAGCTTCTCTCATTTAATTCTACCTTCAAAAGAAATGTCCAGTCACAGGTAATACATGAGATTAAAAAAAGATACCAAGAGCAAACACCGCCATTCCTATTAAGAGCATTTACTTTCTTCAGAAAGCTAAAGAATGTAATAATCTGGCTTATTTTTTAAACATTTCTTTCTTCTTTCTCCTGAACTTTTACCTAGTTTATCTGTACCCTTGTTAAAACACAACAGCAAGAAGCAAACACAGAATATCATCTGAGGTATCATCAGCACAAAGCAGAAAGGAATAATAATAATAATGCAAAATATAAATCACTGCTGTCACTAAGTTCTAAAATGAAGCTTGCTCCTTTTCATCAGCTTAAAATTGCATTTTTAACTAATATTAAGCCTGACTGTCCCCACATTCTGTTTCACGTCCCTAGCCGGCAATTTCAACAACTAATCTCCACTGCAACCAGCAGAAATCTGGTTAATAAAAATCAGCAGAACCTTGAAAAACATTCAGTAGAAATGGAAATTTATTTTAAGAAATACTTCAAATGAAGTGTCAAAAGATGTGGGATAATTTTAATTATAAGGCAGTCTTCCTAAGGGATAATTAGCATCAGCTCCTGTACCCTCCATATGAACTTTTTGTTGCTACCTTATCCTTCCCGTGTCTTTGAAGCACTGAGCGTTAAGCTCTTCTGGAAGAGAAAAGTGACACTGTAGCACCGTGCGGTGCATGGAGCCTGCCTAGCTTTTACCTGCCCCTCTAAAAGACAGCAGGTCTCCCACTAGTCTCATATCTGTCAGCCCCATGGTGACGAATGAGACTCTCAGATACTTCAAATGATGCAGGGATACAGATGCGGCATTTTTATTGGATCCCTCAAAAGGCAAAGAAAATATTTTAGAGCATTTAGTCATAAAATAGCAGTTATATATATACTTACTGCCAGCTGTAAAGTTCTGCAGTACCACCTGTAAAAACTGTACTGACAAAATACTTCACATTTTTAGATGGCAAGATCAGTGCCTCTGACAGCACATTTCTACAAATGTTAAGAGTTAAAAGAGACAACCCCCCAAAGCATTTAAGCACTGCTAGAACAATTAGATATCAGACTTTCCAGGAGAACGTCATTTGCATTCACCCCTCACCACCCCAAAGATGCCGCTTTAAAATATCCTGCAATTTTCATACCTTATCCTCTGTGTTGTTGCCAGGCAGAATATCCACCTGAATGGACACCGTGTCCACAATGCTCTTCCTCCTGGAGAGTCTGTCCTCATCTAGAAGAAAAAACACTTATCTCACTTTTCGTGTAATAGCTGAAACACGATCAATCAAATTTCTACACATCAGATGCAGATTTGTTTCTATATGCCTGTTAAACCCGAGAACCTTTTTACTGTCCCTTCTGCCTCTCATCCCAGATCTTGCCAACTTTCCCTCGAAAGCCTAGGATTTAGAAAAATGAGATGAAATCTTATTCAAATACATAATAAATAACATAGTACAAGATGACATATTGCTGCAGAGTCATTTACAAAGCCTGAACTTATTTTTTGGTTGTGAAATTGAAATATTGACGTCTTAATTTGAAGGTATTCTGAAAGAGAAAAGAGCTTCTCAGAAGGTGACTCGTTTATAGAAGAAATACATTTCTGTATGGAGATGAACAATGATCCTTCCTTATTCTTGTTGCTACATGTACCATATTCAGCGAGTCTAAAACCCTACTTGGTGAAAAAAAACCTCTCCGTTTCTAACCTACTACAAACATTTGAGCAAGTCCAGCTGGCCTAAAAAGTAGCCAGAATAAGACCAACTGTGCTGATGCTACCAGGAACACAATTTCACTAATGCTTAGGCAGATATGAACAAATGATCCATCAAGTGGATTGATTTTCCTTTTCTGACTGTATTTTTGAGGCAACACACAAAAAAAAAATCTTTTCTCATTTTTGACAATTAATATACTAACACAAGATTTAAAAAAAAAAAAAAAAACAGCAAAAATACATTTAAAGATGTGTCATGAGGATCCTCTGACAAATGGAAACTTGAGTGGCCTGACTTTCATGCATCTCATTTAGAAAATCATGAATTGCAATGTCACATTTTAGATTTTAACCAAGATCAAGCTATTTGGACCAGGCCATTAGTATTTAATGACTTACACTGCACACAGAAGCACCTACAAGCACTTGGTACCAAGATAAAGTAAGGAGAATGACTATAAAACTCCTCCATCACAAGGTAATTTATGCTGGTTCTTTCACAACCTTTGTTTAAACCACTTTAAAGTGCTTTTGCAGTGCAAATATTGAGCATGAACAAACAGAATTCATTCCAGCAGAGCTAAACACACTCAGCTTTTAAAAATCCTGAAATAACTTTTAGAAGTCATATAAATGAAAGCCTGATTTAAGATCAAGAGGCAGTGAAAGAACAAGATTATGGATAACCATCTGAATTCCAGCTACCTTTCCCAGGTTCTCAGAGTCCCTGAGCATTTCAAGTGGCATTTTGAAGGAGGTACTTAATTTTTAATCCCTGACGGCTCACTGGTACATGAGCCCAATACATAGAGAGTCTGAGGAAAGGACCTCAGCCCTCAAGAGTAAACACAAGACAAACCTACATCTTTGCTGCCATCTTGCTGCTCTCTGTAGAATTGACATGCCAACACCAGAAGGTAAATTTTTGGGACTACTCTGGATAGAATTCATTTTCGTAACAGATGCCTCACTATACTTGCCTAATAAAAATGCCTATTCATCTTTAATTTCAACATATTAAGTGGGTAAAAAGCTATGAAAATGGCATTTTTTTCTGTGATATGACATAAAGCTCGTCTCCACACACACACAAAGGAGCTCAGAGGCGCAAGGGCAGTGGTGGAGCCCCAATTCCCGCTGCCCCAGTCCCCACCAGGGCTGTCCCAGGAGTCTTGGCCTCACGGTCTGGGAGTGGCACCCACCTCATGGGGCAATGGAAGCAACTCTACGGGTCACCTCACTGATCGAAGCAGGATCAGTGACTGGGGTACAGGACACATGTGGGATGCAGGGGAAGAGCATCTTGGGATTGCACAAGGTTTAGTGTGGGATGTTTAGGGGAGGAATCAAGGGAGGGTTGAGATGGTTTGGGAAGGAGCAAGCAAGGAAAATAGAGGGATAAGGGGATAAAGGAATAAGTCCCATGTAAACCCGTTGTTGATCAGTACGTGCATCAGGCCACATCCTGAGCCTCATCAGTGCAGCCTGTCCTGGCTTCCCATAAAATCCCATTTCTCTTTCCCTGGGTGAGGGACTCCATTATGTGTGCGAGTGTGTGCAAGAGGATCTGAGTGCAGTGACTGGAGCCAGACCACGGGTCAGACAGTCTGTACTTCTGGAGTGAGCAAAGGTGCATCAGTGCGTGACCACACTGGAATATCAAGATGGACCAGCAGGCGAGTAGGTGAAGCGGCCTCAACATATGTACATGTCCCACTAATGGACCTTTACCCAGAATAGCCAGTGAGTGAGAATCACCATTCTGTGAAAAATGTAAGCTTCGTCCAACTTTCTACCAAGTTCTTCTAATGTCACTCAAGGAGGTAATTAGCCCTATCACTAAAATGATACCTGTAGCCCTACTTCCTCCTCAGAAACAGAAAACAGGAAGCTACCACACCACAGAGTTGCAAATAAAGAGTAAAGACAAAGGCAAACCTTGCAGCAGCTAACATTGCTACAGGTATATCAAGGAGATAAACAAAAACAAAGCAGAAGGAAACTCTAAGTACAACACAATTTCTGGCCTAAAGGTCTAAAGGCTTTCTAAAAGCATAATTTTTTTTTTTGACTCTGCACATCCTATACACACACCGCAGCTAGCAGGAGAGCAGGCTGACCTACAGCTCATTTTTACCTTTTGACTTGTGTCTGCATTTATGAGGTTTTTTGCCTGACGGAAATAGAGCTAAATTAAAACAAATTACATATGTATAGACAAAAACCAATCAAATGTACATTTAAATTATCAGCTTCCTTCCTGCCCCAAATAAGGAAGAGAACAAGGTACAAAAAGTTACAAATACGAATGTCTTTCAAACTGATAAGAAGTACTAAAAACTGAATCAAAGGCTGATGATTTTATGTCTCTAAGTCATTGTTAAGCATGACACCATTAATATTCAGAAATAATATAAATAACTAGGATAGAATCTTTACTGGCTTTTTGAGTCCAACCATAACTTTCATAGTAATATACAAGAAATTGATCTATCTTTTACTAAAACTATTGATATATTTTGAAACACTATATTCTAGCATTATATATATTAATAGTAGAAATTAAACATTTATGTCAAAATGAAAAGTTTTAGAATTCCAAAATATTCTCTTTGGTCCTGATTTTGTTAAATGAAAACAATTGGAAGCTCAGTATCTTACAGGATCAGAGATTAATGATCCTAATCAGATATGATCATCAACATGAAACCAGTCTGAGTTACCGCTCTTCGCAAGACAACACAAAACGCCCTGATTCACATACTCTAAGATTTAGCATTAAATATGGCCATTTCTCTTCACCTGAAGAGGCAGTTAATCACAGACTAGCAGCTAAACTTGCTTAACCATACCAGAACTTACAAATCTTCCTGTGTAGGAATGCATTTTTATTAAAATATCCAAGAAAACCCTAGCAGGGTCATCTGGGTGTAAATACATCTCATTTTCTTAAGAGGCTTAATGTAAATTTCCAACCAGGCTATCTTCCTCATTCCAATCTCATTCACTCACTCAAAGACAATAAAAATTGAAAACATAACATTTCTTTACTTGCTACCTACCTCTTCTGCCAATACTAAAATATAACGTTAACTGTTTTTTCGGATGCCAGAAGAAATAACCTGTCAAATATAGTATCATTTTCCTTTTTAGAAGACGACAGCCAGCAACAGAAAACACAGACATGGCAGCTGTGTCTCAGAATATATCACTAGTTTGCCTGCTGGCGCATGGGACAAAGCCACATCTGCTGTTCTGGAGAACTCCATCTTCTCCCATAGCAGCCATCCAAAAAAAGCTTATTCAAGAGCAGACGACAATGTCTCTGAATCGTGCTGCAAGTGTGGCAGATCTGGCATTCACTGTCCATATGTACCATGTTTCTTTCCATGCATGAGCTACAAATGTAGGAATTGTATTTTCCTGCTAGGAACTTTTATTTCTCAAAAAGGTCACACTTCAGATGGGGATGTCCCAGAGTCTACTACAATAATAACAGTTATATACAGCCACAAAATATGCCCGGTCAGTAAAGCAAATGCCTCAAACAATTTTTTTCAGTAAGTTGCCCAATTGACTGTTGAAAATATATCAAAAGCAGAAAACACACAATGTCACATACTAAACTA
The DNA here is from genome assembly GCA_013399435.1 of Arenaria interpres. Lineage (NCBI taxonomy): Eukaryota > Metazoa > Chordata > Aves > Charadriiformes > Scolopacidae > Arenaria > Arenaria interpres. The sequence continues at coordinate 41,912 of VXAK01020103.1, read as the reverse complement.
GTTATTTACACACTATTTCTGCATCCAGGGTAGCACGAACTCTCACAGGTCCTCCTCAGGCATACTTTATTTACATTGTGTTACCTGACATTAAGCTAGCATAGGTATCTAATGGAGGAAAACATAACTTTCTTGATTAAATTAACTTCTGCTCATTGAGAATTTGACTAAGGAAATATGTTAGCATAAGGCCAGATGGTAAAAGGATGGGATTTGTTCCATCCAGCATTTACATAAGAAGGGTAAAGTATGGTGACTTGTGTAATCCTTCCTCATCTCCTGATTCAGATCAATATGGAAAAACATTAATAATCACTATTATCATCTTATGTATTCTTTCAAAAGCAAAGACTTCATTAAAAAGACTTGAAGTGGGTTCAAGAACTTTCTGCCCCACCTCCTGAATTTAAGGAAAAAAAATATATCTTAAAAGGACACAAAGTTGAAACTTCTTAGTAATAATAGAGTAATTAATGAGAAAAAAGAAACATCTTGAAAAAAATAGCTATACAATAATTAGATTTGTTGCCAAGTAGTCACATTACATTTCATTTCCAAAAAATGCATCAAGAAAGCATTCTTAATAACGGGTACTTAATAGTTTTGCTACTAATCACCACTTACCTGTTACCTGGGGTACGTATGGAATGGACAATCTTTCCACACTGTATCCACTGCCTCCCAATGATTCTGCAATCTTGTTTGTCAGGAAAAATAAATCTTTTTCATGCTTCTCTAAGGATTTTGGAAGACTGTCAAAATACATATTTGAAGTTATTATCTACCAACAGAGATTTGTTCATTAAATAAAATATTTTTCCAATGTCTGCAAGCAATCAAAAAGGGACAATCTTAACAACTTGATGGAAATAAAAGTTGCTCAGTTTTTTAGGAATGAATATACACCCCAAAATGAGTCCACTGAATACTTCTGCAATATTTTAAATCACCTTAACAATTCTTAGTTATCTGAAATATCTTCTTCACCTAATTTGCTACATCTTGAGAGCGTATGGTCTCTTGTTAAATAGAAAAAACTGCAGAGTAATCGTATTTGCCATTCACCAGCAATGAGTCCTTGTGGAAAAAAGGGCTAAGGGTATCCTGGGCTGCATTAGGAGAGCACCGCCAGCGGGTCTAGGGGTGATCCTTCCCCTCAGCACTGATAAGGCTGCACCTGGAGTACTGTGTCAGCTGCTATGGGTTCCAGGACAGGGGAGACAGACTTAATGTAGAGTCCAACAAAGGACCACTAAGGTGAATTAAGGGACTGGAGCATCTCTCCAACGAAGAAAGACTGAGAGAGCTGGGATGGTTCAGCACAGAGAAAAGAAGGTGGACCTTATCAGTGTGTACAACTGCCTTAAGGGAGGGAGGGTGGACAGACAACGGAGCCAGGCTCTTTTCAGCAGTGCCCAGTGACAGGACCAGAAGCAACGGGCAAAGACTGAAACACAGAAGGTTCTGTTTGATCATCAGGAGACACTTTACTGTGAGGGTGTCTGCTGGCAAGCACTGGCACAGGTTGCCCAGAAAGGTTGTGGAGTCTCATCCTGGGATACAGTCCAAAGCCATCTGGATGTGGACCAGGACAGCCTCTTCTAGGTGACCCAGACTGAGCACGGGGGGTTGGACCAGATGATCTGCAGAGGTCCTTTCCAACCTCACCCATTCTGTGATTCAGTAAAACTGCATTTTGCTGTGTTAGCACTTACAATAATCATCATATTGTACAGATATAAGTGCTTCTGACTACAATAAAACCCAGATTCTTTTTCATATAGGCCTATATGCTTTTAAAGCATATTGATTTTAAAGCTTATTGATTTTCTTCTGCCTACCCTGTACACTATTAACCTCTAAATTATTTTTCACATATGCAACACACTTCAATGACGTGCAATTTTTAATAGTAAAATAGGTACTTCACTGTTCATTAATTCATATTCAGTATCTACTCACTTGCATTTGTCTTTGAAAATTGTTTCTGGTAGAAAATAGGATGCTTCCAGACTTCTAGTTTCAATAACCTGAAAAAAAATCCAAGACAAATGGTACAAATGCAGTAGTTCCATAGCTATTTTCTCCAATGACTAAATTGCTTAAAGAGGTGCTGCTGTAGCAGATTACTATTCCTTCACTAACATCTACCTCAGCACAAATGAGGCCTTTAGAATTTCTTTTAACCAGAGAAAGAGATTGTCACACTTATCCTTTAGACTAAAAATCTGGTTCTCATGGTCTTGTGCATGTCAGTAGAGTTTTACCAAAGCCAGCAAGGCTTTAGCCCATGATACCAGCCAGGGATTTAGCCCATGATATATGACACCATAAACAAAATAAGAATGCTATACCTTAAGAGAATATTCCGTGCATAATTTTAAGAGTGAGCAAGTAAGGCCATCAGAGACTGAAGACAAAGAGGAACACTGGTGGACATGAATACAGATGATCAACACCACAAGTAATTACTTGACAGACGTCATTTACTCATTTTACAGCAGAATGTGTACCAAATTACTTAAATTACTTAGTTATGTGTTACCTTGCTGACATGTTGACAAAAGGCAGGAACTGCAATCATCTGACTCAGAAAGTTCAGATATGCTGCAACCAATGCCATGATACCACAACGATTAAACATTGGCAGATTATCCTCATTGATGATGGCAATGTCCTGAAATATAAAGGATAACATTATACTCTAGCTGACACATGACGACTATCTGGTATTACTCAGCATTTAATATGTCTCATCTTAAAATCCTAGTCTTTCAGGCCACTTCTAAATTAGATATATATTGATCTGAAGTAAGCTTGAAGGATTCAACCCCTATGAAGAGAAATCTATTCAAGTCAAACTTACGTTTCTCAGAAAGAGACTACAGATTAATGACTAGTAGTCTCTTGTCATTATCACCTGCTGATCATAACTTTTTTCAGGAAAATAAGAAACAGTAGTTTAATAATAAAAATCACTCTTGTGAGTCACGGGTACAGTACCATAAAGGGCATTATTTTATGTTTATTAGCATTTCTATGTTTATTTAGCTTGTACTATTTTTGTTCCAGTGAAACATAACAACATTTTCATCAAGTAAAGATTTGGTTCATTGAAATATTTTAGAATTAAGGATGCAACTCTGCATTTCAGAGGTTTCATAACGCAGGTGCACATTAGGGAATAAGGCTAATGACAGAGTGAACTGGGAATACAGAACACAGTTTCATCAAATTTTCACAGCACCTGCTGGTACTATCATTTTTTGAATGATTAAATTTCAACACACATAAACATACTAAGTAATACAGTTTCTCTGAGGAATGTATGCAAGTACGAAACAATGTTTGATCCTGTAAAGGAAATGTTAAGGAATAAAGCCTGTCAACACAGGCTCGTTTTACTCTAAGGTAAGATTGAATAGCCTGGTTTGATAAACGCTTCCAACCAACCAATCAACCATAAGCTTTCTTGCAAGCTGAGGACAGTTCATGTATCTTATATGGAACACTGGAAGATCACAGATTGTAAGGATACTTTATCAATCTGCTCATGAATATATCATTGATTCTAGGGAATGTTTCAACATATTTCCACATCTGCTGTATTTCCTGAAGAGAAGTTTGTAACAAATCTGATTAGTTGAAGCTTCCCTATTAATAGGTGTTACGTATAAAGTGCACTTCCTTAATGGATTGATCAAATTAGGACTGAATGATGTGATTTCCAATTCGAAGATCAATACCAAACAAAAAAAGAGTTACCCACATCTCCAACTACAAATACAAACTGTCAATCAATGAACCCAACACTGATTCAGACTCATACCTGCAAAGCAATAGCTAATCGAATGAGGTCAATAACCACTTCTTCATTGGCAAGTTCAATTGTGGTAAGAGCTAGAGATGTAAACAGCAGTTCAAAGTTTTTTTGGACATTGTCTTCTTCTTTACAGCCTAAGTAGATGTGTCTGTACAACTGCTGACCATGCTAAAAAGACAAAAAAAGGGGAAATCAGTACTAAAATCACATAATAATTCAGGTTAGATCCTCTAGTCCAACTGCCTACTCCAAGGAGGGCCAACTTTGATGTTAGATGATTTTAGATACAGAATTGAAAACATAAAGAAGGATAAAATACATGTGTACACATACATAGACAAATAAGTACACACAGGCTGCTGACACACACATCTAAACTAGGTAACATTAGATTTATGGTATGAACCTGAAACAGTATCACATGGATAATTATAGAATGACTTCATTCCCCAGGGTTAAAATATTTTTTTAGAAGACTGCATAATCTTTTCTTGACCTGATAAGAGTCTCTGTTCCTCTCCTGCTCTCTTTTTCAGATGAGAGTGTTAACAATTCAAATATTAAGTTTGACAATTAAAGTTTTCATCGAGCAAAAGTCAGTAAATACAACTTGTTGAAACTGTTTTAAATCCTAGATGTTAAATCAATGAATTAAAATTTAATTTACTTTTTACAAAGCTACATTTCTAATAATTGCCCATGTTGAAGTATTCTTACTATTTGTATTATTCCAGTATTAATCAAAACAGCTATAACTATACCAGAAGGAATATCGACTGCACTAATTTAGCAAGAACATTTATGTTGCAATGTTACTTGAAAGCTGCACAACTCTATTTTTAAATATCATTATATATGTAGCATTTTTGCCCCTGGACAATTTAAACTGCAATTCTTGTGATTTTTGAAATTAGAATAATAAATTAAGTCAGCACTCTGAAGACATACATTTTTTATTTCACAGCTAATAGGAAACAAAAAACAAAACAGTATGGGATGGCTGTGAGAAATTAATGTGTATTCTCAGGTAGATAACAGTGATAAACTTTCTAAAGCCTGCTTGAGCTGACTTCAGTAATTTGTACTTTTTTGTTTAGAAATATACCTACACAGATAAACTATAGTCAGGAATGACAGAGCACACTAATAACTATATGCATTTTTCCCCCATAGAAACTAAGGTGTTTATTGTAAAGAAGAAATTTTACTCCACATAAGCATAATCTAAAATAAAAAAAAAATAAATAAAAGAAATATCTGTTTTTCTTTGGAGTCAAACACACTCAGAAGTCAACTGGCACAATGTCCTATGAAAAGGTGGATTTTTCAGAATCATGCTTTGGATACACACTGTTCCAATTTCATGCATGGAAGGATTTTCACTCAACACATAAATGAAAATTTTATTCCGTGGAACTACCTCTCAAGTATCCAGAACATCTCAACATTGAAATTGCTAATTTGAAATAAAATCACTCAATATTGATCTTTGCCACTTGTTGCAAAAACACAGTTGAAGAAAAGTAAAGCAACCGGTTCAGTTACTTTATCTTCTTTCTAGATAGAAAAGTTTACTTTTTCATCTATTACCTTTTTCATGAAGCTCACGTCTTGCCTTGAAATTTTGTCTCGTTTTATCTTTAGATCAGAAACATCTGGTATTATTCTACAAAGGAAACAAAAATGTCGTTTTAGCAAAAAAAAAGTTGAAAGGGAAGAGGATGTGAAATATGTGAACTACTCAAACAAATCTTGAAGCAATTTCCATTTTAATTATATCCATGTTTAACAATGACATTCACATTTCAGCTGAAGAGGGAGAAACATAAACAGAATTATGACAACCACTATTTTTTTTCTCTACATGAAATACCATATTCTGTCTTCCACAGTTAAACCAGCAGGTATTTGGAATGATCGTTTAAGGTATTGTGCACTGAGGCTTACCTGTAAAACTCTTGCCGTCAATAAACGACACTGAGCACTGTGCATTTATCAAAACAGCACATTAACGTTTCATATTAGGAAAAATATTTCAAAATCAACAGTACTTATCATTCAAATATTAAGCTAGAATTTAAAGCAGGTGAAAGCAAACAACAGGAATTACCGTATCCCTCTGAGCTTTGCTCTGTTGTCATGCCGATCAATGAGATTATGCAGAATTTCCAAGACCAGCTGCCTCAGCTCAGAGTCTTCCATGAGTGACGGAGACAATAACGGGTCCAGAAACGGGGGAGGAAGTGCATTAGTTATCGTTGTTGCTTTGTATCCTGAAGTCACCTGTTGATGGAAGTAAAATTAACGTGTGTCATTACTGCATTGTAAGAATTACTTGCCGCTGTCCCTCACTTTATAGTGGGCTTGCTTTGGAATCTGAAAGCTGGATTCCAATGGAAGTATTGTGTTAGTTTTGAAAATTCTTAACAGCACTAAGAATTTGGAAGGACTTTAATACTCATGTTAAAATGAAGTCCCTCGTCTGTTTTGAAGTAGTATTTCTTAGGTTCCTTCCTCTACCAACACACCCAAAAGAAAAAAATAAAAGGTACCACTTATGAATTTTTTGTTAAAAAATGTCCCATGAAAAGGTTCAGGGTGGTGCTTTGCCGCCTGCTGGGGTTAAACCACAACATGTGAGCAAACATTCATTCCTATGGCACAATGGAATAGAGTGAAAGGGAATTGGCTGGCAGAGGACCAGGAGGGCACATGAAGGTATCTAATCAATCATTTTGAAAATGGAAAATTATTAATATTACAAGATGCAAGGCTGCAAATTAAAGAAGTGCCAGATTTTAATTGCCTATACAACATTAAGTTGTCTGCCTTTGTGTATGCATGACAACAGATTAATTATGTTATGAAGTATTATTCTTTTGTAAAGAACACATGATGTACAATACTCAGTTCATACACAGAACAGGCAGTGTTCACCAGTTTCTAGTTCTTTTTTATGTATATAATACTATACACCTTATAGACCACAAAAAACGCTTTGCTCTGAACACAAATTCCTTCCCACATTTTTTCCCCGCAATATTCATCAATGTCTGAGTAACTCATTAAGCATCAAAACATTCACTTTCATATCTTTGTGTCATGACGGGATTTTACTCCCATATTCTAAAAGAGGATCCACAACAAAATTTAGTGTCAAAATTGTTAAATTCCGTTCACGGAATTCCAATTGGAATCCCTTAAAGCATACTGAAAGGCTATGCAGCACCCTAAATAATTAGAACAATTCTCACTGGCTTCAATGAAAATTTTTAGAACTGGTGAGAAGAATATTGTCAAGAACAGTTTAGGCATAGCTGAGTCTATCTTTAATGAAGACAATGCGAAAAATGACTCCGAGGTCCTTTCTAACACGTTTTCTATCTTTAAATTGCAACTGTGAATGCTCAGCTCTTCCGCGAGCCAGAATCCAGGATTTCATATTCTGACAAGCAAAATTGGTTTAATTGATTTGCCGAACACCACACACAAATTTCATGTCAATGCAGGTTCAGAAACTCATTTTCCAGGATGGCATTCTACTGCTGTAGTCATGAAATCGTTCTTTATGCTATTTCCCCTACTTCAGTCACTAAACAGTTTTCAGCTTCCGCAACAAAGCAGGCCCGGATTGTACAGGAAAGAGCCTCCTTTAGTCTCCACTTCTGATTCTACCCATCAAGAGGTATTTCCAGAAATATTCTTTAAAGCTTTAAAGTTGAAAAATCTATTTGTGATTAAACAGTTAGTTACACCTTACAAAAAGCTTGGGAAATACTAGGAAGGGAAGAGCAATGGTGCCTGAGGCTCTAAGAGCTTTGAGATAGGCATCCGTTCCTACAGTTTTAAAAATATCAACTATTCTACTAATTACAGCTTTTCTGGCGTCAGAGACAAAAGTGATTTCACTTTCATATTGCTAGCATTGCTGGCAGAACTAGTCAACTCAACCTATTCTATAATGTTCTTTTGGATTTGCAGATCCAACTATAACTGATATTCATTAAAGTGCTCTAAGAGATGGAGGAATATTTCTTGTAATGTAACTGGGGCAAATGCTGTCACAATTTTACCCAGTAAAACTAAAGATCTATGTAATATGAAAGTACGTCTTATTTCATATTACAGGGCTCTAATACTGTACTTATATATATAAGCACATACACAAACATTGTGTGCTTGCAACATAATATATTGAACACAGAAGGCTTACCATAAGTAAAGATCTCAATAACATGATTTGAATCCTCCTAGTTCCCAAATCTCTGCAATTGGAAAAAAGTTGAAAATTAGTTTCTTTGCACAGCTTCAAAATTTTGTTTTACTCCAGACATTATCCTAACAACTGTGGGTTTGACGAATACAGCAGTCTTGGAAGGGATGCCAGATAACAAAAAATAAAGGGCAAATATCTCCAAATGAAGTGCAATAACTAAATATTTTAAAAACAGATATTTATAGGAAGGCTTAAAAAATGAAGCACATACAATTGAAAAGACAGTAAGTGATATATAAGAAGCAGATCTAAATCTTTACGTTTCATTCAGAAATCTCTTTCTATGAGAAATATTCAACCGTTACATGCTTGAATTAATTTTCACAAGCAAGAATTTCTTCTGAATTAAAATGTAATTCAGTCTTTTAAGAAACCAGGACACTTCTTAAGTCAGACCCCAAAATTTTGAGACTGAAAAAAAAATGTTATACGCAAGAAAAACTGAAAGAACCCTCAGTTTTCAGATCACAGCAAGGTAGAGGGAACACCACTTCACCTGTTCTTCATCTGTTTTCACTTTCCATCTGCTGGTACTAAAAGAAGTTAAATACCTATTGGTATATAGTCACATACACACAGTTCTTGCAAGACTTTAGAAGATAGAAGTGCAGTTGGATAAATTGCTCCATTCAAACAGACTCTTTCAAGAAAGTAAAAAAAGGTACAAACCCTTTTGTCCACCAAATAGAGTACAGAAAGAGCAAGCTTCCACTTTCATGGGCTCTAATCCTGACTGTGTCCAGTCGGCAGCATCACTCGAATGTAGCAGAGGCCAAATTTTCAGGTTAAGTGATGCAAGACTGTATCAGCAGTCAGAAAGGCTGCTTTATTCTGAATGACATATACACATCACACTAACATACTACTCAGTCCCATGTTTACAAAGATTTCTGTCTTCCATGGAATAGTGTCCCATACTGCAGGGACACAATACTATTAGCAAAAGCTACCGAGAAGCCAAGAGAATGACAATGATTTCCTACTTAAGCTTGCAGGGATCAGAAATATGTGGTACAAAAAGTATCCATGCATACCTGGAAAGAATAGCTGCAAAATTCAGTGAAATTCAGTCAAACCTTCTCAGAGACTTTCCCCGTACTGAGGAAAAGCAGTCTTTAAACATAATTATTCACATTACAGGAAAACATACTACTTCAGTGTATGGAGGCTTTTTAATTATGAGTTTATTACAGGAGTCTGCCCACCTATAGTTTTTACTATTTCTAAACAAACAGGGAAATCTATACCAATTCACTGGATTTTCACTGGAGAGATTCACTAGAATTTCTGCAGTTTATTTCTTAATCTGAAGTCAGTTTGTATAGAATGAAGAAAAAACAAAAAAACATTTGTAAATTACGCAGCCATTTGAAAAAAATGCAGTTGTAGTTCAATTTCCCTCATTCACAAACCAAACATATAAGAAGTCATGGAATAAGCCACTATTAAGTGAATAATTTCAGAAACATTTGTACAGATGTGGAGAGAAGGAATGTTTTAGTGCAAAAAAACCAAGTTGCATTCCAATCAGGTATTTTCTATCAGTAATGCGTTTGGAGATTGATTTCATACTGCTGACGATGTGCTTGCCTTGTTTCTGCATGGCATTTAATACAGCCCCCAGTGAGTGAGAATTTGCATTTAATTTTTCTTAATTTTCTTCACTTCTTAAGTTACTGGGATTCTAAAAATCTAAATTTTTAACTGGGAATTAAAAATGTAGGATATACAAACCCAAGGTGACTGGTATCCAGTGACTGTGAAGATGTCCCCAAAACAGGTACTTTTCCCATAATGAACATCATAATCTCTGACCTCTGGTAATCTGGGAGATTGCTTCCAAAAAATCCTTAAAAAAAAAGGAATGAAATCACAGGATGAAAGAGACAGAGAGCCATTCTCTTTATAAGAAAAGCCTTATAAATACAAGGAATACATTTACAAGGTCAAAATAGTTGAAGAATAAAACTATGATTTGTTTTAGGGCATAATACTCGCATGTTCATTTCTGCTGAATGGCTTTACAGAGTCTTTTCATGACACTCTCTTCTTTGCATCCTTAAACTTTCTAATTTAGCCAGACAAGTCCTTAACACATTAAGGTGAACAACTGGCTGACGGGTCAAGCTCTAAACGTTACAGTAAATGAGGTTATACCAGGCTGGTGGCCAGTCACCGGGGGGTTCCCCAGGGCTCAATTTTAGGGCCAGTGCTCTTTAATTCTTTTATAAATGATCTGGATGCAGGAATCGAATGTGCATTAAGTAAGTTTGCCAACGATACTTAACTAGGGGGAACTATGGACTCCCTTGAGGGTAGAGAAGCCTTACAGAGAGATCTGGATAGACTAGAGAGCTGGGCCATCATCAACCGTATGAAACTGAACCTGAGCAAGAGCTGGATTTTGCATGTGGGATGGTGTACAAGAGTCTGAAGAGCAGCCCCGCGGAAAGAGATCTGGGGGTTTGCATTGATGGCAAGCTGAATAGAAGTCAACAGTGTGCCCTGGCAGCCAAAAGGGCCAACCGCATCCTGGGGTGCACCAAGCACAGCACAGCTAGCCGGCTGAGGGAGGTGACTGTCCCACTCTACACCGTAGTGGTGCGCCCTACCTCGAGTACTGTGTGCAGTTCTGGGTGCCTCAAGACATCAGACTATTACAGTGTGTCCAGAGGAGGGTGACCAAGACGGTGAAAGGCCTCAAGGGCGAGACTTATGTGAAGCAACTGAGGTCACTTGGCTTGTTCAACTTAGAGAAGAGAAGGCTGAGGGGTGAGCTCATGGCAGTCTACAACTTCCTCAAGGCAGGCAGCAGAGGGGGAGGTGCTGGTCTCCTCTCTCTGGTGACCAGCAATAGGACACGAGGGAATGGAATGAAGCTGCGTTAGGGGAAGCTCAGATTGGAAAATCAGAAAAAAGGTTCTTCACTGAGAGGGTGGTCAGTCACTGGAACAGGCTCCCCAGGGAAGTGGTCACGGCACCAAATCTGGCAGAGTTCAAGGAGCATCTGGACAATGCTCTTAGTTTTAGGTATCCCTGCGAGGAGCAGCAAGTTGGACTTATGGGTTCCTTCCATCTTGAGATATTCTGTTCCATTGCTGTGCAATAGCATAAATGTAACTTCGCTTGAAAGAAGCTTTACTTTAAAGGATTATGTTGTGGGTGTTTTTGGAATTTTTATTGGGGGGGAGGCTTTTTTAAACATTTTTAACTTGGATTTTTACTGTAATGGTGAGAAATAATCTACTACATATTTGCTACTGCTCCAGAAAGCTTCAAGGCATAAGCAAAGGTACAGATTGGTGAACATTTAACTTATATTCCTCCTTGTTCTTTAGGTAAAGGAACACACCTGATAAATACACTGCAATATATAATATCATTACCATAAAGAGAAAATCTGAAAAAAGGATTTAATGATATCATTTACAGAAATTGTTGATCTCATTTTCAGTACTGTGCTTATAAGTACTTCAGTTAAGTCGTGGTAGCACAACCCGCCATTAGGTGTCATTGTTGCTACTGTGTTTAACATCGGTTTCTACAAATTTTCAAGTAGCACCTACTAAATGTACTACTGTGTATGATTGCTTGCAATGTGATTTTCATGAAAGGATTAATACTAGTTCTAAACAAAGGGTACAGAATGATGTCTGTATTTCAAGGCTCATATAATAATATAACCAACACATTTATTGTCCACCAGCATTTTTAATTTTCGTTGAGCTTCTTGGCTGTCTTCTCAGTTAACAATTAGAAGAACAGTCTTTCAGAAATTAAATATGTAAAGTGAGCCTGAGAGGTAGAAGGAAGTACAATCAGAGATACCACACTTGCCATTTTTCCTTTTTGATTTAAGTTGTTTTAATACCATCTCTTTGAGGAAGGGGGAGAAGGGGAGGAAATTTAAGTGAGTCTATGCTACCGTCATTACTCACCAATTGTTTGAATAATTGCATTCTGGACAATTCTCTCATCACTCTCCTTGGAGCTTGTGCTGAAAGTGGCGCTTCCTGCCGAGCTGCGCCTGTCACCCAGCTCAAAGTCAACACTGATGCGCAAGTGCTTCAACAAGGTATTAAAAACCTCCAGAACTGTGGGGCCTGGAAACAACACATAACAATCACTGCAGCCGTCAAGGGAAAGATGCTTTAAGAAAATGAAAACTAACCTTCTCAATCCTTTTTCAGGAGAAATCCGATTAAGGTGAAAAGAACAAGTGAAATTCACTGTTTGAGGGATATGGCCTAGGGATAAACTTTTGAAGTGTGCCTACACCGCAACATTTTTGGAATCATTTTGCAATCAGGAAATACAATCAGGCATATATGTGCAATCCATTACTATCGAGTTGTACTGAGTCTGGCTGGGCTGGAGTTAACTTGCTTCCTAGCGGCTCGGGTGGTGCTGTGCTTTGGATTTGTGACTAAAATAGTGCTGACAACACACCAGTGTTTTGGCTGTTGCTGAACAGTGCTAGCAAGTGTCAAAGCTTGTTATTTTTCCCACTCTGTCCCTACAAAGGGTAGGCTGGGAGTGTGCAAGAAACTGGGAGGAAACAGACTGGTCCAGCTGACCCAAACTGACCAAAAGGCTATTCCATACCATATAATGTTATGGTCAGCAATAAAAGCTCAAGGAAAGGAGAAGAAGGGGGACACATTTGTTTCTATGGCATTTGTCTTCCCAAGGAACACGTTATGCATGCTGAGGCCCTGCTTTCCAGGAAGCGGCTAAATATCTGCCTGGCAATGGGAAGTACTGAATAAATCCCTTTGCTTTCCTTGTGCACGCAGCTTTTGCTTCACCCATTAAATTGTCTTAATCTTGATCCATGAGACTTCTCACCTTCTCTCTACCTTCTCCCTGTTGTGTGGTAAAGGGGACTGTGCAATGGTTGTTGGCTAGAGTCAACCAACCATGCAAGTTTTACACAGAACATATGAGTGGTTGCTGAAATTAAGCATAAACAATGGGTTAACCTGCAGCTACTTGCACCTGAATTTCAGTTATTTCAAAACCTGCTAAAAAAATCCAGCTCCCTCTATTAGACCAAATAATAAGCTCTTCTCATAATATGGTGAAAGACTTCAGAAGTCTGTGCACGCAAGTAGGGCTTGTATAAAGAGAAAGGACAGGCTCAGACTCAAGCTAATGAAGCAAAGCAATAATGTTTCAGCAGGAGACCAAAGCCAAGCACGTGTCTGTGTGTGTACGCATCTTCATAACTACTCTTATTTCAAAGAACTATGCTACCTTAAATGATGTAATTCACTTTATTTCAGCTTTTTCGGAGTTACTAAGGTAAAATTTCTCAAAGATCATTCTACTCTTGACTCCCATGTTACCGCTCATCTCAGAGCGGCTGCATCACAAAGCGACAGTGCTCTTGATGTTTTGTAGAGTCACACACAGCTCTCAGACTCTGTGACTTCCTACCAAACAGGAATTCCTGCCTTTCACAAGGCTGTAAAAATGCATCATCTTTTCAATGCAAAAGATTAAAAACAGTCTAACAACCGATTAAGTACGTTTGAGTAATTGTAAACCAAGTATGATTTCAAGTATTTTATCAGCACAGGTGAGAAAAAATTAATAAATACAAAGCGTCTTCAAAATACAAGCTTTCATTCAGTCTGAAAACAAAGCAAAAATGAGCACCACCCTTCAAATCTATCCTTTCACCTGATGCCCTTAATTTAAAATGACTTACCTATCGATCCTTTAGCTGCTATTGCAACTGCTTCCAAAAGGACCTGAATAATGCCAGCACGAACTCGTGGTGAGTCCCTTTTGCGAGCATCAAGGTGTCCAAGAATTTCTTGTATCACATGATGGGAATATTGTGCCTATTAAAAACCAAACAAACAGAAAGAAAATCTTCATCTGTGACTTTAATAAGAATAAACTCATAAACCATTCAGCTACAGTCACAACCATGTTTCTGCAACATTCTTACTCAGAAATTTAACTAAATTTCAATCAATTCATGATTAAATATGGATTAAAAAAACTACCACAAAAGATAAAGCCACACAGGTCCATCCAGACCAGTATACAAAAGCTTACAGTATTAAAATATCTAGGAACATCTACAAGAATAGAAGCAGCATGAAGCAGTACTTCATTGAGCTAACTGCTGTTCAAAGAGTTCAGCTGGTCTTACAAAAAACACCCAAAAAAAAGCCACTGATAGAAATGCTGAGAAAACTCAGCTTTCTTCCACAAACTTGAAATTTTATGACTTTATCTTTTGGGTGTCCGTGCTTGACCCAATCCAAGAATCAGACTTTGATCATGTTTAAAACAGAGGTTGCCCAATAGTGAAATATCAATTAGCACAACACAGTTCCATGTGAAGTTGGCTTCTTGGGTTGTAAAAGCTGTACAGCTGTATTGGCATGGAGACATGACCAACTTAAGAGAGATTTATTTATCAAGAACAATGTCAGAGGAGTACGTCCAACCTGCTCTTTGTTCTGGAGCTTGCTGAGGAACTTCCACACTACCTTCCTCTGAAAATTCCTTGATATCTTTCTATCTTCTCCAAGTGTGCATTAATTGAAAGTAAACCAGGCAACTTCTGATCACAAACCACCACTAGATTACTATTTGAAAAGTTTAAAGAATATGGCTAAGGAGTTATGGAAAGGGATCTTCTGGATTATTTGACTTCATCTACAGTCTATCAGTACCATGGTGAGGTAAGCATTTCACCCCATCTCATGTGCTTGAAATATGTATGCAAGGAAAACAAACCCTAGAGAAAATCCTACCTGTATGGAATACATGATGATTTTGAAGCAGGAAACAGCAAATTCATTGGGATCCCATAGTCTATGATGGTCTAAATGCCTGTAACCAAAAATTAAGGGATCTGAAATAATGACATTCCACAGGTATAATAAATGACACCTTATAGTTTTCTCAAAATTCACCTCAAAGGGATTATTTCCTTACATAAAGCTTCTAAACAATGACTTATTACCTAGATCAGAAAGCTAGAACTTCAGAAAAGCATTTGTTTTCAAGGTTTAGGATGTGATCACAAAACATTTGGCTGTATTTTGAAGAAATTGCCAATCTTCTAGTTTCAGGATTTTAAGGAATCTAGCCATATCAAAGATATACACTGAAGTATACACTGTTTCCGTACAAAGTGCATGCATAAAAATGGCTGTGACATTATATGCTTATTTACATGAAAGAGACACACTGAAAAGGATGGCTATAATACCTTAACAGACTTTTACTCTAAATAATGTACAGAATATGGTTTGAATCAGGAGCTACGGAACAATGAAGGCTGAATGTTATATACAAAATAGAGACTCTAAGACTATTTCCATTTTCACAAGGGTTTAGTGAATAATATATACAGAAAACAAAAAAGAGCTACTCTTTGTGTATATACTCCTTCATCACTCTGAAACATTTCAACTATGCTGAAAACTATGAATACCTGGGAAAGCATGACAAAAATAAATGTATTTTAAAATCTAGAAGACTGAAAAAGTCATTTTGGATGCTTTTTAATTGGTATGATTAACAAAAAAAAAAAAACCCAAACAAACAAACAACAAAGCAAACCAAAACAAACAACAAACCCAACCCAACCAACCACCAAAAAAAAAAACCCCAACCCCAAACCAACAAAATACTTTCTTACAGAAACTGAATTTAGGCAGTTTCTAAATAGGTATCTCAGCTACAGAATCACTATTGGTCTGCCCCTTCCCAAAGAATGTAGTAAACATATCAAGATGCTTCAAATAAGAGAGCTGAAAGCACACGGATGAACGAAGTCAGTACTCTGAACAGAGGACTGAGTGAATGCTTTAACTTACTTTGCCTAGAAGCTCAAGGTCTCAGTTAACTCTCTGCCCAGATGCTCCCAGCTGAGTACACAGGTCTCCTTCAAGGCTGATTAAACCAGCTGGCATAAAACTACCCTCTCCTGTGCCCTAAATGATCTTGCAATCCATTGCAGAGCTAAGAAAACGTGCTGCCATTTTGACACATTACAGAACTTTAATAGAAATCCCTACAGGAAAGATTTTGAGGAATTTTAAAGGTGTAAGTTTGTCTGCCAAGGTAACAGCATATTTGCAATACTAAATATTAAACTGGACTACCTGTTGAGGACAGCTGCTTTTCTTGTGCATATTCCAAATACACAGGTATATTTAATCTTGTCTTGGGGTAGAAAGACAAACATAATTGCATCTTTAAATCCTTCCAGGCTTAGCAGCTCGTAATGTATTTATTCTTGTTTTCTTTCTCCCTAATATCATTCCAGTACAGTCCATCATTTCTTATACATGACAGCTTATTTTAGCTAACCTATTTTCTTTTTGTCTCATCAAATACGTACAAAATCATACTCTCTGCAGTCTTCTCCTGATTAGAACTGATCCTTCAGTCTTTCAGGCTAGCATGTGTTCTCTGTCACCTTTGACAGTTCCTCTTTACCTGCCCCAAAGATCCATTCAGGCACATTATGGTCAACTGCATCTTATACCAAGTTTATTTTTTAAAAAACCTTTCCTCTCAAAACAAGACATTTTTCTTTTTCCAGAAAGGCAAACTACTAGCTGCTTCAGGTGGATGAACTGATGGGAAGAGAGCAGGGAGAAGGCAACAGCTCAGGTAATGTTTTGTGTAATAGCTCAATGGGTAGCGTACTTCATATACTGGAATTTTCCTCCTAAGAAAAGAGTATTAGATTGCTGTAGGTGATATATTTTACTTTTCATAATGCAGGTAATGTATTCAATGTAGTTTTGTAAAAGATAGTAAATGGTACTTTCAGCATGGTGCATTTAGTTTAGTTAAAATCAAGTCACATCTTGCCTATTTTTTTCCCAATTACATTTCTTTTAATAAAGAATATGTAAGACTACAAAACCTTGTATTACTGGATTAACAAATACCAAACTCTGCCTTCGGTTAAGACCTGCTGCATATAAGTAGCAAATGTGCACAATTAGGTTTCTCAAGTTAAAAGGAACGGCAGAAGCAATGGTGCAAACTATTACTTAATGGAGTAAGAGCAATTAACAGTCCCTGAATTCACTCACTTTGTCTCACATGCGAGCAGTCCTTACAGTACAAAATGATAAACTGATAGTGATGATTAGAAAGCAGAACTGAGGCGTGTATGGGAATACATAAATAACCTTCTCATGCATCGTGTTTGCTGAAAGAATATTAAACACCAGTCTTTTCATATTCAAAACCCTTGCACAGATTATGTGATAACTCACAAGAATGGAAATACAGTGAGATGAATAGGGTGTAACTTGTTAGACTTCGGAAGTTGTTTATATTCACTAGATTTCTGTATCCCTCTGGATCTGCCTAATCTATTCAACATTGCAAATTCATGCTAAGTAAGTCTAAATAGCTTGTGACTTGACACAAAATACAGGGTTTTTTCATATCATATTAATATAAAATTTTTGACTTTCATTAAGCAGGTTGCCAGACTGATCTGCCAGATTTCATTAAAAATGAGAATTTGAGAGTTTCTAGCTACTAAATGTAGAGACAGTTATAACCATGGAGATTTTCTGCCAAAGGCAAGGAGAATTAAGGTCACTCCAAACCTATACCAGGAGACTGAGCAGATTTCAGCTATCTTCATTATATTTAAAACCTTCAATCTTTGAATGTACTCAGCCTCATGAAGCAAGGAAGTTTTGCAAGGAAGTGACAGGATGCTGACTGATATTCCAATGCCACATGAAGCAAGGCTTCAAGTGGGGAACTGAACCTGCATCTTCAGTGCTACCTCTGTAATAAATGGCCTTATCTTTCTTTCCAGAGCTTTCTTAAAAGCTGTGAAATTGTTGAAAACCATTAGAAACAACTGTTTTCTAATCAAGTATACATAAACTAAGTCAGGTTTTTCAATCAGATAAAGTACAATGGACTCACAATCTCAAACTTTCTTTCTACCAGTTCTGCTCATTCACAAAATGAATTAGATTAGACAGAGCACTCACTTTTTGTTTCGGAAAAGCAGCTTGGAAATTGCATTTTCCGCATCTCTTGTTCTTCAAAAATATTTTACAGCAGTTATTTATGAAATGATAAATTTATTTGACAATTTTTCCTCAAAATGGAATACAAAAATGGTGACCACAAAGACTCTCTATTCACAGAAGAGACAAGATATTCTGAGCGACTGGTCATTATCTACTGATTTCAGCGCATGCAGCATGCGGCACGTAGAGGTGCACAAAGACTCAAAAAGCTCCTTAGGATCATACTGAGTAAGAAAAGAAATTAAGCTAGAAATAACACCTTGAATACTTTGGATCTGTCACAGGAAATGCACCTTCTCAAATCCCAAACTAGGTACTAAATCTATCCTAGAGAATCAGGAATTATTTTTGGGAAATCTTCCTGCTACTGAAATGATTCAATAGACTGAAGTAACTTCACTTGCTGATAAAGTTTTGAGATAATCCCCAAAAGAGAACTTTAAAGTGGTAAGCAAGCAGCTGCAGTATAGTTCCAAATAGTCCATGCAAACTGCTTAGTACCTAAACATTCAATCTACTGGCAGGTGTTTTGGAGGAATGCAAATTTTAAGTGCAGGGAAGGATGAAAATCTTTTAATAAAACACTCAAGTTTGCAACAGTTAAACTCAGATTGGTGTGACAGGTGCACATGGAAAGTAATAGATAAATAGATAACAGCACAGTTCTTCGCATTTAATGCAACATGAATAACTGTTAGTAGAATCCTTTGGGTTGAAAAGGACAAAGGAATTTAATGCAACATAATTAGAGGATGAATAAAAAAAAGCTTTTAAAACCTTCCATGAATTTTCAACTTACGCGAAAACCGGTTTGACAGCATTATTCATATTTCCATAGGTTGCTCGTCCTAGTAGTTCCCTGAAACAATTCTCAGCCAAAAGAGCAGGATTCTCCTCTTTCTCTCCTCCTGTAGGAGAGGACGGCGGGCCTGTTCTGCTGAAATAAGACAAAAATACATTGATTTTACTACTGATAAATACTCATCTTCTTTATTGTACACGTTGCTGTTTCTACAATGTCCATGAGTCACACTCGATCTAAGCAAGAACTGTATTTCAAATATGCATCAAAACAGAATTCTGAATAAAATATTTTATTCTCTTATAGCAGACCTATAGATTTTCATCTAGTTCACTCACTACTGACCACTGTATTAGTAAATATGTATGTGGCAAAACCAATGGCTGTTAATACTGATTTGACTTGTGAACCACTGCGTTTTGACAAACTATTACCCATCACTAACAACGAACGAAGGCCATGAAACCACGCAAAAAGTGAGGCACAATCTTAGTCATTTTGTTCAGACTAATGATCTCATTCACCTGCCCACTACTGAATCCACCCTGTGTGGGTGAGCGTTAAATAAAACTCCAATACTTCTGCAGAAACAGATGGCTGGGGAGTTGAAAAAAATTCTGATTGAACTAATTAGAACATTAGCACCCACACAGTTACCTTTAACTAGAGAGTGTACAAGTTAGTCACCTTCTAACTGACTGTCCCCCAACATTACTATGGAGAGGACTGTGCCGAATGTCCATGCCCACCTTTCACATTTGGAAATGTATTTTTAAGATGTAGAGTAGATATTGGTGTTAATTTCCCCACACTATATTTATAAAGGTGGCCCTTGTTGAAGGAGGATTCTTCTTTCCCTGAAAGCATTACTCTGAAAAAGAAACACTGCAACTGAGTTCAACAGAAAATAACAAAAAATACAGACCGTGAAACTTTGCATCAGATAAATACACCGTGAAGTGTTAAACTGCACAAATTTTGCTGAGAAATTTGTCCTTTAACGAGAACATTACAGTTATTTCAAGCGTAGAAATGTACTACTGATAGCAAAGAACTATAAAAATGATGACACGACAGGAGGGTGAGGAAAAAAGCAATGTGAGGGGAGAGAATTACTACCACAGCTACTATTTCTTCAGGTGCTAAAATACCCCAGTGAATGACTTAAATTAAGAAGGAATTAAAATCAGCATTTAAATATCAACTTCATTTCATATGGAAATTTTAACTTATGACTTAATAAATGCCGCAGTGCAAAGCAAGGCTATAATGTTTTAGCCTAATGACAGCAGCAATGACCAAATTTTTGTTAAGTTTAAATGCTGTCATTTGCAATTATTTCTTGTCTCTTGGTGACTCGGAATTAGGCTATTTAAAATCAAAATGGTAAAAAAGAGAGTAAGAGTACTGAATTAAAGACCGAATCCAGACATAAGAGAAGCAAAACTACAGAAATCACACTTTGTTTTGGACAAACTAAAACCTACTAAGGCCCGAATTCTGCCACTGAATTCTGAAGGGAACAGTCTGTCCCCACCTTGGAATAACTAAAAATCAACACTTGCACCGTAAACAGTGAAAGTTAGAGCCTTTCCAGAAGCATTGCCTGCTTCTCAATTTTTATAGAGGCATTGGTAATGTTTTTAGCTCATTTTTTGGGTTGTGGGAGTTTTGTTGGGGTTTTATTTTTTGTTTTGTGGTTTGTTTTTTTTTTTCCCTTTGCTCAAAGTCACCTCCTTTTCAGTACACAGAGACCTGAATTATTACAGCAAATTAAACACATTTGAAATGTATTTCTGAATTGAAGTGCTTCACACATCATCCCATTAAGCTGTTACTAATATTGCATTTAAACTGAGAAGTTGAGAGGTGGGAGAAACAAAGGAACAGAGAAAGAACACAGTTCCCCCTAAAGTGCAGTATTACTTATTAAGAAGTACTGTACCTATAGGTGGCAAGTACATTTTTTTTTTTGCACAAAACACATTACAGAAACTTAAGTGAGGATTCATTCACCTACATTAACATTATGCACCTCTGCATTACAAGATTAAACGTAGACAACAGAAATCAGTACACTAAGACCCTAAATATACTTTCAGTTCTGCCCTGCAAGCTCATGTATTAAATATGTTTAAAAGTGTTCATTAAGAGCATCAGCTTTAGTTCATGTGCATTTATCACCATCATAAAACCGTAGCTTTAGAGCATTATAAAAAGTCAAATATTGAAATGCCACACATCAAATAGAACACGTTAACATCACAGCTGTAATACCTTCTGATAACAAAAGACCTCCTAGTATTTCAGGACTGCTGCAATCTAAAAGTTGCAATATAAAAAATCCTGTTGCCTCTGGTAACATCAGTATTTCAGAAGTTACCATAACATTACTGGCTTGTCATATTTTAATAACAAAAAAGCCCCAGGCACCCTGTTAGATAAGTAAGGAGAAATAGTTTTACAAATGGAAAATGATTAGAATTTTAAAAGGCATGACAATTTGTATATAATCCACCATGAGTACCACTAAACTGCAGCTTTATCCAACTGCTGAGCCTCTCAATCTCCCTATTTTTTTTTCCTGTACTGCCTAGACTCTGATCCGGCCAGACGGGCATCCTTTGGAGCGCAGAGAAGGTACAAACAACCCTGCGAGACTGTCATTCCCATCGCTGTTTCGACACAGATTCCCGGGAAGGCAGCAGCACTACAAAGGCGGGTGGGCGGGGGGAAAAGAAAGCAGGGTGCAGAACACACAGAACTTGGCTATCTGGAAGAATTCTAGTTAAAACGCAGCAAAAATAAGTTATCTTTTAAATGGTTGTAGATGCAATCCCACAGCAGGTGATTTCTCAGCGCTGCTTGAAGACTTTTTTTAGAATAGGTTAAAGTAAGAAATTGCAATTCAGCTCTTCCTAGTCTATAACGTTAGTATTCAGCTGCTTCAGAATGTTAATAATTATCTCCTGTTGGCTGTAGGAATCACATTTTTGTTTGGAACTTTAACAGCACTTACCTCTAAGTATTTCTCACTGATAAGCGCTCCTTAGCATTATCAGATGAAAGGCAAAGAATATAGAACTACTCTTTAAACTTTTTAATTTCAAAGAAAAAAGATTTCAGCCTCTCAAGTTTCTACATTCGAATGAGCAATCCATACTCAATTTGTTTCACTGACTTGGTTTTTAAACAAAGATCTGGAAAACCTCTAACAAACCCAACTGCAACACTTAAAAATGTTACTACTCCTCCACTTCCAGACTTTCTCTACTACCTGAAGTCCAGAAGAGTGAAACCTGAAATGCATTTTGCAATGAAATGGACAAGAATTATTCCCTTTACCTGGTCTACCAGCTTTCCTGGGGGTAACCTCTATCAGAAAATGTGGTAACAAGGAACTGGATGGAGGGACCTTTTGAAGTACGGCAGTTTCCAGAGCAAACGTCTAATCACAGGCTTAAACTGGCTCTGAGCAACTCAACGTCTCATGGACGGGATCTCTTTAATACCACAAAAGCAGGATTGGCCATCAAATATGATGGGACACGTGAAGTAAGACTTTACCACTACTTTTGAACAGAGTACCTACAGGAATGTTTGATTATGATTCACTCATCCTGAGGAAGAAACACCTTCTCACCTACCTCTAAAACAGAATCTATACGAACATTACAGATATATTAGAAGGACTTGAAGTCAAGTCAACAAGAAGTGCTGGAGTGTCCTTCTGCTTTATATAAGGCTGGCACTTAGCTTTGCAGTTATCATGAAGAGTAAGTTACAAACTAAGTGAAAACATTGTTTCAGTTTTCAATGTCATACATCCCTTCCCAGTTTTAGAGATGCAGATAAACTGCCATCCATGATTGTCTCTTCTGAATTTTCTTCTAGAAAACTTGAAGGAGGTAGGGAGAGTCTTTCAGGCAATACCTTATACAGTACTGAAGTATGCATGGCAATTTATTTAGTAATACAGAACTGCAGTAAAGCACAACTAAGAAAAATATCTGATTTTCAGAACACGTTACACTTGCAAATTTCTCTGGTAGTCACGTAACTAGAATGTGCATTCAGATATATAGACATCCACAAATACAATTATCTTTTTTAAACATTGTTTAAATATTAAATCCTTAACTCCAAAAAGTGTCTGACGTACTCAAAAGAACCTTGAATTAAACTATTAAGGTTCCACAAGCAGAAGTTACATTGATCTTTAAGATAAGCTTTACCTATGTGTACTTCAGCTTTAACCAAAAATGGTTATTTTCTAAGGACTTAAGTTGGGGTATTTTCTGGAATTTCTGCTCTTTCTCAAATAATGATTCCATCTGCCAGAACAATATGCTTCTTACTCCTACTCTTCAAGATGCCTCTGTTTATGCTCCACAGATATAAGCCACATATGAAACAAGATGAGAAATTCTCTGTAACATCATTTAAGGCCAGCAGATCAACAATTTATAAATATTGTTTTCAGCTGTTCTGTCATACGTGCATCATACAAGGCCCATACTTGCCACTTGGAAAATCATTAGTCTTTTTTTTTTTTTTTTCTGTTCAATGCGCATTATAGAAAAGTTTTAAGCAGCCACTTCAGATATTTAATTAACAGTTGCTTTTTGACAGATTTGTTTTTCTACCACCACTATTGCATTGCTCAACAAATGATAAAAATTAGTCCTACAGTACTTATAAACTGATCTGCTTTAAGTGGTTGATCCAGATCCTATTTCAGTTGTTTCTTCCAACAGCAGTTAGTTTAATTTTGCTATATAAAGGAAAGTATATGCTTGAGGGCGCTGTAAAGAGTAACAAAGGAAGGGGCCCACCTGCATCTGGAAGCCCTGTAAGAGCAAGCAAAGGCAAACTGAGCTCTCCTTGTTCAAACAGCAGTTTCAGAAACCTGTGTCTCTTATTCAGATCACTCTTCAGATGTACAATCCAAGCAGGTATTTCTGTACATACTGTGTGGGCCCTCAGCTATATATGCAGTAAATAGATGAAATGTGAACAGATAGACTACTATTGATTTTAGTCATTTAGCTGAAAATTTGTGTTAGGAGAAGAGACATGTACCAACAGTTAGAAATAAGAGAAGAAAAATAAGGTGGAGGAATGGAAAAAAAAAACCCCACCATCAAACCCAACAAACCAAAAAAGAAAAACCTGACAGATTTAGCAAGCTGAGAAAGCATGAAAAGTGTGTTGTTATAGTTAGGCTGCTGAGACTACGTACCCAGCAAGTTTTGAAGCAGCCAGGGCTGGACATGAAACAAACATCTAAGCTTGTCTGCACAGCTCAGATTGGTTTTATGGAAATTTCCCAGTGCTACCATTAAACACAGTTTACACCTACATAGTGTTTAGCCACAAATACAGACATGGACCAAAAAAAGTGACTTTTCAGTTGTAAGGTGACTGGCATACCCTCAACATCAATTAGCACGTGGATGTTTTGTGAAAGCATACCTGGCAGGTAATGTGCCCAGGAGCTATTGAAAGCAAAAAAAGAGAAGGGTGTCTACATATAAAAAAAAAATTAAATCCTCACTTTATGTGCCATTGCAGATGGGACAGACAGTTGTTACTAACGGCTAACTGGGAATTAAAACCTCAATTTTTAACAAATATAACTAGCAAAATCATTTTGAGTCACCTACAAACCTGTGCTTAATAATCTCTCTGACATCACAAAACAAAGAGTTTACAATTTCTAAAAAGTTTAAACACAGATATACAATTTCTGGAGCAACTTTTAGACTGAAAGAATGTAGAATGAGTGAAATGCAGGCGGTTGAAAAGACTTATTGAACAGAAATATTAAGAGCAGTTAAGCAGAGCTGTGCTATCAGTTTCGAGAAGACTCGGCTAGTAAAGGTCAGTAGTTATTTCCAATAAAAAGAAAAGAAAAAGGTATCTACCATAAAAACTAAGCCCAAAGATTGTTTAAATAACCTGCCAGTGACCAGGAATAAAAATACCTGTCAATATCTTCTATTTTGTGCATGTTGAACAGCAGTGATGGTACGATCTTGTCCATGTGCTGGGGTTCCCATATAGTTGCTCGAAGTTCATCATTAACTGTTTTTCGAACCACTCCCTGAATGCCCCTGATTCCAGCAATTCGGATCCTAAAGAAGAAGAAAAGGGATTTATGAAAAGGAGAAACACAGCACCTCCCAGCATGGCTGGTCACCTGTTAGGCAGTAGTAATTACGTAGTGTGGAATTCTCTTCAGTTCTCACAAGCAGCCATTTTGAAATTTGGCCAGTTTATCAAGGCTGGCCATTATTGCCTTCAAACACCTTTAAAGCTCATAAGGAAGCTGATAAAACAAACAACTGAACAGCAGATGATCTGTAGGATCATGCTGGCACTGATCAACGAATACTCAAACCGTGTATACCACCTCCTAAAGAGAATCAACATGGGTAAAATCCCATCAACTCTATGCAAATTACCACCCATCATTTTAAACTGTGCACAATCTCAACCTACTCCAGTGCTGAAGAAAAATGTGGTGAAGTTATCACAGGAAAGCTGAAGCAGTATCTACCACAGCTATGTGATCATGTCCTTAAAAGTTGTAATTAAGGCTGTGGATTAATCATAACAAATCTTTAAAGATTTGTGCAAGACTCACAAGATGGAAAGAAAAGGATAATTCTATCAGTTTAACACTGACATACAGAAGGGACCATCACTTTTATCCTAAAAGCATCTGAATCAAATTATCTGAGAACTGATCAACAACAACAATGATTAAAAGGAAAAATTAATGTAAGTTCAAAAAAAGCCTTAGTCTAGCTGTTTGCTATTTTCATTATTTTGTTGAACAAAAATGGTTAGCAGGGGAATCTGTACAATTAAACGAACGGCAAAATATTATTTTCTGAAGTGGTAATAGCAAATTAGCCATTATTATAAATGCTAGGAATAGAATTTAATTACTAAAAACAAGTAGAAGAAAGGGTAATATAGCCATCAAGTGAACTAAGCACAAGCTTTACTACAATTTGAAATTATTTCTATTAAAAACCATCCCTTAATTTTTAAATCTTACCTTCAGTATGGACAATGCATTGCTAGCTTTATCCAATCAAATTCATGGCATTAGAACATTTGCTAGATGAACTACAGAGTAAACTTTAGATTTCGATTTGTAAATACTTAAAACTGCAGCTCCCTGTTTTTCAGTTATTTCTGAACAAGGCCACGAACACTCAGTCTGGATCCAATACCGTTAATCTAGTCCTTGACCTTTCAAGCTCGTTCTAATAGGGTTACATTTAAAAAACAGGGAAGAAGAGACAGGCACAAAGAGCTAGCAAAGCACTCACTATTGTGTACTACAACTACCGTGCAGTACCTGATATCAAATTTTCAATATTAAGGATTTAAGATTGACATTTAAGACACAGACCTTCCAAAATTCCACCATTGAAACAACTTTTCACAGGCAATCACAGAATCATCATGGTTGGAAGGGACCTCTGAGATCGAGTCCCACCACAAAAAAACCAAAACCAAAATCAAACAAAACAAAAACCAAAACCAACAATACACACAAGGCCCCACCACATCACACCCACCCACAAACCAATCATCTCGGGCCCTAGAGCATGCCCTGAAGAGCCATGTCTACACGTTTCTTAAATACCTCCAGGGATGGTGACTCCACCACCTCCTTGGGCAGGCTGTTCCAGTGCCTGACCACCCTCTCAGTAAAGTAATTCTTCCTAATATCTAATCTAATCCTCCCCTGCCGCAACTTCAGACCATTCCCTCTGGGCCTGTCATTATTCCCTTGGGAGAAGAGGCCAACACTCCCCTCCCTACAACCTTCTTTCAGGTAGTTGTAGAGGGCAATGAGGTCCCCCCTCAGCCTCCTCTTCTCCAAACTAAATATGCCCAGTTCCCTCAGCCTCTCCTCATACGACTTGTTCTCTAGACTCCTCACCAGCTTGATGGCTCTCCTCTGAACATGTTCCACCAATTGCTGTAACGTGCAGATAACTTACACATTAATTTAATATTTAAAATTAAGCAACATTTTTTTTGTCAGAGTAATTGCTTTTTAATTATAAAATAATCAAGTTTTGCTGATACTACAGCTTTAGATACATTAAATACTAACACTAAGCTCCCCTGCTGAAAGGGGAATCTCACTTTGCAGGCGAGATTCAGTTTCAGACTCAGAAGCCTGCGTTACCCGACTATGCGCGTAGATGATGTTCAAGTTCCCATTCAAGCCAGTCGGTTTAGTGGGACCTTAAGCTATGCAGGAGAACAGTGACTCCAGATGTCTGGTTTAGGATGAACTGAATTACCCCCTAGCCCCCATCAGCGGTATCAGCTACTTGTGATATCTGCGTTTAGAACTGTAATTTGCAGTCATAGCTCATCTGTTTTATTGAATTAGCTCAGTACCTACAGCAAATCTGGTACATCAGCTTCAAGAATGATTGCTGTTCATAAAGATCTCTTTTGAAAGAAACGCAGTCAAACTGTCTAGGATGATGTGGAAGAAGTCATACTGCTATACATTTCTTTAACCTGAGCAAAAATCGATTCACGTACGGAAAAAAAGGCCACACTTTCGTGTACTGGAGTGCCATTAGCACTAATTTCACATCTTACTCTTCTACAGGAGATCAAAAAAATGAGAGTTGAAGTACTGAGGAAAGTGTTAGCATCAAATTTCACTACATACAGGAGAAGTTTCATCCCTCTACAAGGAAGGCTCAGATAGGTATTAAAGCAGAGATTACATTTAAATCAAGGGCATGTACAGTCCCAGGTCACTAGGATGAAATTGCTCCTTGTCTAAGGGCACATCAACATCGCAAACTGAAACAGATAATGGTGCAGGCTGACAATTTGAAGAGCAAAAGATTAGCACAGTTCTCTTATTCCAACAGCAATCACAGCTTTGAGGTATGTTACTTTGGGGTATCCTTATGAGGGTTAGATCATATTTGATAGATGAGTCAGGGATTTACTAGTCTCTTAACTCATTCCATGTTCTTGTGCATTACTAATATTACTTCTCATTTGCAAGGGGCAATGAAGGTGAAAGCAGCACTAAAATCCTGAGCTGAGCTTCATATCCTAACCTTGCATGACATGTTTTACACTAAGTAAGCACTTTAACATTTTTTTTTTTAGTTTCACTAGGCCTAAAAAGGCAAAAATCTCAAAAAGCTCATGAAAACATTTATGATTAGTATTTGCGACCATCAGCTTCAGGTAAATACACTGTACCTGACAGAAGCCTAAGTTATGAGGCCGTTTCATCGCCCACTGGCTTCACTAATGACACCTGCTTAAGAAGTTGCCATCCCCTTTTCCCTTTGGTCCCATCCCTTCAGTTCTTCCCCAAACAAATCATGGGTTCATCCTGTAAAATCGTTCACTGCAATAATCTTACAAAGGGAAAGGGACTGGGGAAAAGGGGAAAAGTACTGGAGAAGCAGGAAGATTTAATCCTAACCTTTTTAGAGGCAAAGTTTACAGCAGAACCCTACTCACAGCAATAAGGCAACAATAAAATAGCAGCAAATTAGCAAAAATGAGGAATGAAATGGAAGACTAAAGCAGGAAGGAATTTTTCATTTTCTTTTTTTTTCCCCCCTAAGTGATGTACACAGTATTCATTCAGTTCACAGATTTTTGAAACTGCAAGCTTTAAGAAAAATCCTTACACATTGCAGCTGACCCCAAAACAGTGCACCCAAAGGGTTGAATAGATGTTCAGCACATGGAGTTTTCCCAGTTGGCTGAACAATTTAGTGCATGGAAATAACAAAGATGAGTGACAACAGAGTTGCAAATTG
Organism: Arenaria interpres; assembly: GCA_013399435.1. NCBI lineage: Eukaryota > Metazoa > Chordata > Aves > Charadriiformes > Scolopacidae > Arenaria > Arenaria interpres. The sequence goes on along the minus strand of VXAK01020103.1, from coordinate 13,120 downwards.
TATAATCTGAAAACCCTTTCGTTTTGTAAAATGCTTCGGAGTTAAGCACTGATTAGCAATTCCTATAAAGAACAGATCACTAGGGGGAGCTGAAGTAAAAAACATTATGGTGCTTACATAATAATGTAAAAATTTGTACTAATTCATGAAGATATTTCAGTTTCACACACAGTATCATACTGCAGACATCTAAGAAAAATCAATTTTAATGAGTAATTCTCAAATAGAAGACTCAAAATATGCTTTTGCTATTCATATAAGTAGCTCCATTAATTTCTCAAATGAGTTACACAACTCGCACACATTTACAGTAATAAGTAGTGCCTTTCTGGAGAGAATCCATGCAATTTGGCAGGCATTACTCCAGTTAAGTTTGACTTCAATGTTCTAGGTGTTCTAGCTACCTAAAAAAGTCAGGTTTTCATTTTTTGCCTAACAAATTAACTGTACCACTAAATATTGTAATAAAAGCTGCATTACAGACTATATAATGTGTTAAGACAGTTTTCTGCAACACATGCAGAATGGCACTTACTCGGTTTGTGTTTCTGGATCGTGGTCACATGAATGGCACATGGCACTGAATCGAGACACAAAGAAGTCGTAGCGTCTGTGGTATGAAGGTGTGTCTTCCTCAATGTTGGCAAATTTGACAAACTGGAAAATGAAATACATTTAAAAAGCTTTTGATACCATTTCCCAAAAGAGAATGAATACTAAACTTCATGTAAGAAGTAGCATAAAATACTGCATTACAAAAGAATCCAGATTTGACAAGAGTTAAATATTTAACTTCAGAGAGTTAAACTGGAGAATTTTCTTTAAAGTCTTCCCACTAGAACATCCCTTAGATCATTGTAAAATGGTGCAATTGCATGAAATACAACACACTATGCAATATAGAAACATCTAATACTTGAATAGTGAGTGTCATCAATTCATAGAATCATTTAGGTTGGAAAAGACCCTTAGTATCATCAAGTCCAGCCATAAACCTAACATTCCCAAAACGACCACTAAACCAATGTTCCTCACTATCACGTCTATCTGACTTTTAAATACCTCCAGGGATGGTGACTCGACCACTTCCCCAGGCAGCCTGTTCCAATGCTTGACTACCCTTTCAGTGAAGAAATTTTTCTTAAATCCAATCTAAACCTCCCCTGGTGCATTTCCTCTTGTCCTATTGCTTGTTCCTTGGGATAAGAGACCGACCCCCACCCTGCTATAACTTCCTTCCAGGTAGTTGTAGAGAGCAGTTCAAGCAATCAAATGCTACACTATCACATTAACTAGCAACATTCTGACTTATCAACATTCAAGGGAAAAAAAACTTGGAGGCATTCAGTCAATTCTGCCTGTCCTTACAAAAGGAAAAAAGGAGGAGTCAGGGAATTATAATCCAGTCAAGTTTAATTCTACTCACATAAAGACACTCTGAAAAAAAATCTCCAATTTGCAACTATCTGTAAAGTAACAAAGGGGTAAGTAACAGTCAACATGGATTTGTCAAGAACAAATCATATCAACCCAGCCTAAATTATTCCTGTGACAAGGAAACACATTTTGTGAATCCAGATGAAGCAGCATCTGTCATATCTTAACTTCAGTGATGCTGTTGACAAAAAAATACACAAAATTCTCAAAGGGAAGCTAGAAAAACACTGTCAAACACTGCCTGTAAGATAGATGCAAAAAGATTTGGAAAAAATATAGAAACACTTGTAAATCATGAAACTACAATAATGTATTGAGGGAACTTCTAAAGGGGCATGTCTGGAATACAGGAGTATTTGAGTTTCACTACAGAGTTAGATGACAGAGTGGGCTCGTCAAATCCAGAAAGAATGCTAAGCTGGCCAGAGCTGTAGGCACATTTGATGCCTGGTTCTTGACAAACTGGAAATAGGACCTGAAAAATCAAGGGAGCAATTTAGGAATGACAAATGCAAAATACCATTTATGACAGCTGTACAAATATAAGCCAGACACAGCCAAATGCAGAAAAGAAACTTAGGGTTATAATAAACTGCACATTCAACAAAAGTCAATGCCATTATACTGGCACGAAAAACAAAACAATATATTGTGATAGATGTGTGTCACCTGTGACACCTATGAAGAAATTTTTGCCATCTAATTGGCACTAATAAGCCATTAGATGAAGCATTGCATCCAGGTGAAGCATCACAGCTGAAGATGGTGATTAACTGATGCAGTCCTTCAATTATTCAGGGGATGCACAAAGCTTTAGATAAACACCCGTTAAAGAAGACTGAAAGACATTAAATTATCCAGTCTAGAGCTACCTAAAAGATATTAGTCTTACGGAAGAACAGAAAACAGCTATAGAAAGAAAAGAAGTAAACAGTTTTCTTTGTCCAATGGTAAAAGGAAAAGCAATAATGGGCTTACATTGAAGCAAAGGCTACCTAAGTTAGATGTTAAAAAAACTCCTCCTTTCTAAAGTGAGCAAATTGCCTAAAGACCTTTTGGATTCTCCATCACTGACAGTTTTAAGAACAGGCTACAAAGGGAAGAAAAAAAGGGAAAAGCAAGACTTAACATAGTGCTGGTTCTGCCCTGAAGCAGAGAGATGTCCCATTAAGATCCCTCTGCTTTTTCCCACTCCACTATTCTTCTTACCAGTTGCTAAGCAGAGGCTGAAGCATTTCTTGTTCACCTTCCAAGATGCAGAACCTGCTTTTACCAGCACGTTACCCACATACATCTAGACAAGCCCAAAGCACTTTAACATAATCTACAGCATACTGATTTGTGGAGGTTTTGAAGTAGTTTTCAGCAGTTTTCAGAAAAAAAAAAAAAAAGGACCCCTTTTTCTGCTCTTTTAAAAGTCTTTTTTTCTGTTTTATCTAGAAAACTTATCCCTTTCACCTGCACTGCCAGCTCACCCGCTGAAAGCTACAGGCGCAACTGAAAATCATACAGTTTGTAAAACTGTATTCTCAGCAATGATGGAAAACGGAGCACAATTGTGTAACACTAGTCCATTTTAGATGTCCTTCTGTAGAGAATATCCTGTATAGTCAGGTGAGAAGAAAGTGACATACAGTCAAAAAACAATTCTGTATAGTCGACTGCCAGAGTCTGAAAGACAATCCACAAAAAGCAACCACATTTTTTCAATACAGTGAGTTATAAAAATGATCATTTCCTTCCCAGAAGACCCTGGAAAATGCTTTAATTGTCTTACCTCTCACTGGTTTGTTTCATGGACTTGTTAATTACAAAACAGAAATAGATTTTTCTAAAGTTTTTTGAAGACAGGAACCTAATCAGTCCTTACAATTTAATAAAGTCCAAAGTTAAAAAAAGGTCAATATGATCTTAGTATTTTCCAGACATTCAAGTCTATAATGGATCACCCAGTAAACTTCCATACAAGCATGTAAAAGAATAGAAGCAAGTTTAAAGAACACAAAATGTTATGGGAGCGGTCATGAGAAAATTAATTAATCTGGTATTTGATATTAGCATATTGATGTTATCCAAAATATATAGTTATTTGATTGACAGGATCTTCCAAGATGAAAATTTAATATAACTCTAATAACTGTTCTGCTAGAAGAAAGACTCATTGTACCAAGAAATTGCTTTGTAAGAATAAATAATGAACTTAGGGCAAGAAAGTGTCAGGAAATCATTCTCTCCCTCTGGACATTTCATGATATAGCTTTGTAGCAGGGAAGTAAATACCCAGAAGTTCTACTTCTCAAACTGGCAAACGCAGTAAAATGCCCAGAAAGGGCATTTTTTTTTTTTATTTCCTCATGTGTATAACAAAAAAATATAAAAAAAATCACTCATTGAACATAAAGCATTTCTGAAGCATATTGCAGGATTAGCATTCAGATGACTGAACATTTAGGCCACAGGAAAGCTAACTGTGATAACACTCCTTTGAGTTGCACTGTCATCCAATAAAGCATACAATTTTATTTAATTATAGAAATTTTAAGGTTTTGCTGTATATAGTCTATACTTTTGTATACTACGTATTACAGTACATAGTCTATACTTTCCCCTTAGCAGTGGTGCTCTTAAGGTGTTACTGTTGTTAAGTAAAGAACATTTTACTCCTAAGCATCTATGATATTTTCAAGCATACTTCAAATATAAAAACTACTCAACCTAAAAAAGGACAAAACTCTTATGAAAGTATATCCCTGCACCTGCCTGGGATATACTTACAAAGCTTTTATGGATGTAAACATGTCATCCAGTCATAGTAAATGCTTGCAATCAGCCACTAGTGATTTATGGAAATTTTACCAGTATACATGGTCTATATTTGTACAATACAGACAGTACAAATAGGAACTTACACTGTTAATATCTTGCTTCCAATAATTTTGAAAACAATAAAATTCGATCAGCATAAAAACATATAAATCTGTCAGGAAATATAGAAGGAACATATTATCTATTCAGAACACGTTTGTTCCAGACTGAGCCAAGAAAGTGGGATGATATTACTAGGGAGAGAGAGATTGTGCGAACCCTATAAGTAAATCATGGAAGTTCTCAACTTAAATTTCTAAGGAGATAACTTCTTATATATATTTATGCTGTTCTATCACTCTTATGTAGCCAGTACAACAGAAGAAAAAACATTACTTTTACTGTTTTTTGCAGGAATTCAAGAACAGACAATCAGCATGCATCCTACTAGTCTTGAGTTGTGTTATTTAAAGTATTTCCCCGTAAAAAATGTAGGCTGGATATGAGCAGTATTTTTTCTTAATATTTGAGCTCCCAAGTCTGTCTTCTACAGCCTGCAATTTTCTCATGTTTCAGACAAGGGAAAGGGGGTGCTGATGCTGATAGTTACTGTCTGTTATAGACAAAGCTACTGTATATCATTACTAGGAAGCTATCACACAGGAAGACGTGATATCCTATAAACATAAGACTCTTATAAACTACACAGTACAGCATTAATGAGAAGTGTGTGAATGCATGCACGTACTTCACCAAACGAATGCAAAAAGGACAAACACTTCAACTCTTCTAAACAGAAAAGTTTCAACCACTGATTCATACATTAACTTCACAAGCACAGTATTAAAATGATAACAATAAATAATAACAAGGTAAGATTGTCAGTAATAGAAATTATTGGTAATTTAATTTAGTTATTAATTGTTAAGGTCACCCGACACTTCTCATTTTGAATTTTATTGGAATTGGATGGGTAGCTTCATACTCTATTTTACTTCATGCCACCTGGATGAAAATTATCCTGAACGCCACGTGTGCAGTTGTGTGCTGTGTCTGTAGCAGTACGTTGGTTTACAGGTGAGAGTAACGCACGACCAGAGAGAGTGCGCATGAGGTGGGGGAAGCAATGCTTAACTGCAAATGAGCCTAAAAGGACGACCTAAAGCGATTTATCCAGCACCACTCAAATTCTAGCAGATGCAGACACAGAATTTAGAAGATAATGTAATAACCTACAGGATGAGGAAAAGTGCTTTGTGTAATTCTATCTCTCTGTACCTTTAACTCCTATAAAGACAGACAGAGCAGGGATCCTCGAGATGAAATACTTCATTACGTATTAAATCACTGCTAGCACATAATTCAGTATTGGTACATGGAATGAAAGAAGCATCTTGTAATAAAGACAAGTTTCCATCCCATACTTGCAGACTAGGATGCTGCAGACAAGACAAACAAAATGAGAACGCTACTAGGAATATTAATTCTGACATTCTTTAATTTCACAGTCTTGACATTTTATACTATTTTTACATATACATACACTTCAATCCTGCCAAAACCAACCGCTTTTACAAGCCAACACTAACAAATATAAAAATTTTCTTCTTATATCAGGCACTGACTGGTGACATTTCCACTTGGGATACTGCTTGTCTTCTTTTAAATAACAAACGATGACAACTAGCAATACCAGTCACCTTCTCATACACAGGAAATCCATGGTATTATTATTTTACTGCTCTTCAGAAGAAACTGCCGTTCTAAAATGAAGCACCCTACCAACTAAAGAAAGCATTTGTTGTAAATAATTTAAAATTAATAATTATATTGGATTCTACACAGATCTGCTGGCTTTTGGATGAAAAAGCAACGTTTTACTACCAAAATACAAAGAAGAATTCACCCCGTCAACATTCCAAATTAGCGTAAAATGTTTTGTATTCAACTGAGTTACGTCAACATAGTTTAAGATGAAGGTTGTACTAAATTACACACCCCATTGTTTTTGACCATAGGGTCATTGACCAGCTGCTCATTAAAGAAATTTTCTGGACCCTCTCTAAAAAACATTGACAGAAAATTAAAAATAATTTTTAAAATTCTCTCGCCCCAGAAACATTTGAGCACAAGTTCAAAGATTTTAATGCTGTTCATCCCTAGACAGGAAGAACAAGCATAATTAATTCATTCCAACCTAGTAATATAACTACTGTGGAACTAAGCAATACATTTAATTATTTGCACATGAGAGACAGAAATGTTTTACATGATATTTGGTACTGAAATTCTGTAAAATGGTTACAGAGAGAAATTTAGATTCTAAGTAAAAGCTTGTTACAATCAGCCTTCAGATTCTGTACTACTTAAGCCAAGGAAATCTCACTTTTTCCCACCACATTTTTTCAGTTTCCTCACCAGCATATGCTTTCCTAGCACATGGTTAATAAAAATATCTTCCATGATAGAAAAAGACATTTTAAACTTCATAGACACTGCCAATTTGAAATCTGGTCTATTTAAAAAAAAAAAAAATATAATTCAACATAACCACTACTGAATTTCACCTGTTTTCATGTATCTGCCTATGTAAGTAGATTTACAACTATGTTATAAAAAAAAAAAAAAAAAATTGCTGCTGCAGGAAATAAGGTAACACAATTTACATACGCGACATGTAAAAATGTGTAAGAATTAATTATATGTAACCTGACGATCAGGCATAAAAGAACATAAATGAAAACCAATTGTTTTTCCAAGACAGTAATCTTCAGGCTTGCGTTTTAGAAGCAAATCAACTTAAAAAATGAAATTTAACTTCAATAGAGAATTTAAGAAGTCAAACACTGAATGAAACTTTCATTTCTTGTAAGATATAGAGCACCAAATAGAAAAAATTCTGCATCCAAAACCAGATATTTGGAAGTCAGGGAAAAAAACCCAGAATCCAGTAGGAGCTCCAGATCTTTCCAAGACTTTAAACTACTCTGAGTCATTCAGTACACAGATTGGTTTCATTTGAAACCCTGACTTCTGAGCAATCACAGGAGGGCCCACAGCTGAAGCAAAATTTGTTTTTAAGGCTGAAAAAAAACCTACAGCTCAAGTAAGAGACTTGAATCATACTTGAAAGACATGGCTGCTTTTCTATCCCAGTGAAGCTTTGAAAGTCAGCTTTGGGATGGAAAATAATCAAGATCTACTTATAGCCACATTCATATTCCTGATCTTTTTAAGTGTTAACAGACTATAAATTTGTACTGGCCAGAAACTGAGTTTAACCTAAAAATATTATGGAAACTTTTTCAAAGATTGTCAGACTTTTCACCAGTTTAAAGACATTTACTTCATATACAATTTATTCTTCTCTTCCAGACAATACCATTTTCCACTCCAAAATGGTACATCAGAATAACAAGAAGCATTATTCAGCCACTCTACCATCTCTGCTCTTTTTTTTTTTTCTTTTGGGGTGTGTGTGGCTGGGGGGGAGTGTGTGTGTGTGTGTTTGTTTATTTATTTCCTTCAGGAGGAGAGGAAAATCTATGAAAGGCTAAATTTGATGGCAAACTTTCTCCATGTCAGGCAAAATTTATTGAAGAGCAGAGTAGGTCAGTGTCCTTGGTAACAGACAAGCTGTCAGCACCAATACACTTTGCTCCTCCTGAGTCAACAGAAAAAGATCCCAGCTTTTCTCTCTATTCACTACAGAAGGCACCTAGGGAAATTAGCATAATTAGGCTAAAATTAGCCTTTGCAATACTGTTGAAGAGCCATGCAGATTTACCCTTCTCTTGGAATTTGACATCTTATTTAGGAAAACTTAATTTTTTTTGATTACTGAGTTTTATAACAGACAAATACAAATTATCTCCTAATTTAGGAAGTCCATTGATCTGCTTTGCTCACAGAAGGCTTCACTAGGAACTGACAGGGATATCAAACAAATTACCATAAGGTAGAGTTCTGTTCAATGACATTTGTTCGGAAACGACGTGTGTCTTGTACATGAAAGCGGAGGCTGGCAGTAACTGCCAACAAGGATTTTGAACAACTGGAAAGTGGTTGTACATCTTGCCATTTGGCAGCCCAGGAAATAAGTTCCAAAGCTATTTTCATAACAGGTTTTGCCCAGGCACTATTATACAAACAAATCAAAAGCAGCAGGGTAGTCTGGCTCTAAGACATTAAAATAAATAAATAAATGTATCTCATTAGCCTCAGTAAAGCTGCCCTGCTAGTTTGGAGCATTAAGGGGACACTCCTCCCCTACATCAGAGCAAGAACTCTGTGTTCCACCATAATAAAAAATTCTGGTCCAGAGTATCCTCTCTCTACTACACCCTCCTGTCTCCCTGAACTGCAACTCCATTTAATTCCATCAACTGGGAATCATGCCCAAACAAAAACCCAACAGTTCTACAGAATCCACAATGAACCCCCACACTGGTAGGAATGTATAAGAAATGCAAGCATTATTTTTTTTACTCATGTAAAAGCAATCACTCTAAGTGAAAACAGTCCACATCACAATCTGGGAATTTACGAGATTCCTACCGTATCAGCTGGAAATACAGTGGTTAGAAGGGAAGAATGACAGAACTCTAATACTGCTTGCACCATCACTCTGTTTTGAAAACTAGACCTCCAAACCTTTGTTTTGATGCTTTTAGTTATGCCCTTCAAGCCTGGATTTAAATCCTGAAATATTTAAGCTAATAAGATGGTGAGGTTGTAATACCAGAAGCGTTTGCCTCCCGGCTACTTTTCAGCTAATAGGAATCTGTGTAGTGTCAGTGCTGCAGAGAAGGATGGTATTTCCTCCTTCTCACACCATTGCTTTTGTTGCTGGAGAGGAAGAAAACACTGTCTTCCCTACACAATGGCTTCAGGAAGCCTGTTTAAAGATTCAAAACGTGAATTCACAGAACAGCTTTCCCGTTCCTTCCAAAAGAAGTAGTTATTTCTGCAGGGGATGAGCCCAGCCATCAAAAGAATTTTAGAGATTGAAAGGAAACAGTTTTTCTGCCTCCAGCTGGTATCTGCTCTGTGTTTAGGCCCAAATGGCATAACCTGCCACATACAGAATCTTCTCTATTCATGTTAACTGGTAGAGTCTTTGTGACTTCTGAAACTACTTTCCTGTAGCAAATAAGCAAAAATTTATTCTGATTTGATTAGGTATCTGAGTTTACTCACAGAATTAGTTCCCAGAACTTGCAGCTTTGGTTCGCCCGATTCCAGAAGCTTGGCCACCATATGAAGGAAACTTTCCACAAACGGTTTTATGCTTTGAGAATGGCAAGCCATTAGAAGCTGGTCCAATGCCTCCATGGCAATTAAAACATACCTGAGAATTAATTAAAGGGATTCACATAAACACATGCTACATTTATCATTTTATTTCCAGCTATAAATCCCAGCTTTCTAGTCTACAGCCCCTCTGTCTATCTAAATCCCAGTATGAAAAGCAACCAACTCATTCATGCTCCTGCACAGTCAGACAACATGCTAAGTAAATGAAAAACAGTACAGAAAACCAGGGAACAAAATTAAGAATGGCCATTAACCCATTTTATAAAGTTATAAAAATAGCTTTTGACATCACGAAGGCAAATAATGATGGCCTGTGATGGATATTGCCACTTCCTAGACTCAGAATTTTCCTACTCCATTTCCACATTCTTTAAAATCTTCTCCCTCTTTGGGTCTACATTCTTTCAAATTTCTACCTCAAATAGGACTTAAGAGTATGACAGAGTTTTAAAGTTCACATTTAAATACAATTTAGCCAGTAAGGGCTGAAAAAAAGCTATCGCCACTTCCTAATACACTGAATGACATTCAGGGGTGTACTGGGTTTGCATGGCAAGGTTTTGGTAGCAGGGGTAGCTTCTGTGAGAAGACACCAGGAGCTGCTCCCATGTCAGACAGCTCCAGTTTGGCGCCAAGACAGACCTGCCACTGCCCAAAGCTGAGTCTATCAGCAACGTTGGTAGCACCTCTGTGAAACCATATTTGAAAATGAAAAAATGTTGCAAAGCAGCTGTTAGGAAGCAGTAAGAAAAATGTGAGAAAAAGTTATGGAAGCACTAGGGTCAGTGAATATAGAGGGGGAGGAGGTGCTCCAGGCACTGGAGCAGAGATTCTCCTGCAGCCCGTGGTGAAGACCACAGTGACACAAGTTGTCCTACTACAGCCAATGTCGGACCGTGGGGAGCAGATATCACACTGTAGCCCATGGAGAACTCCACACCGGAGCATGCGGATGTGCCCTGAAGGAAGCTGCAGCCCATGGAAAGGCCACTCTGCATAAAACTCCTGGCAGAAGCTGCAGCCCATGGAGGGAAGCCCAAGCTGGAGCAGGTCCATTTCTGAAGGACTGTACCCCGTGGAAAGGATCCACGCTGGAGAAGCTCATGAAGAGCAGCAATCCATAGGAAGGACCCACGTTGGAGAAGTTTGTGAAAGACTGTATCCTGTGGGAGGGACCCCATGCTGAGGCAAGGGAAGAGTGTGAGGAGGTAGGAGCAACAGAGATGAAGTGTTATGAGCTGAACGCAACCCCCATTCCCTGTCCCCCTGTGCTCCTCAGAGGGGGAAAGAGGTAGAGGATTCAGGAGTGAAGTTGCAGCTGGGAAGAAGGTGGAAAGGGAGGCAGAGGTATTTTATCCTCCCCGAGTCGAGTCTGTTTTGCCCAAGACAGTAATTGGTGAGTGTTCTTATGTCAACCCACGAGCTTTTCCATCTTATTTTCTCCTCCTGTCCTGCCAAGGAGAGGGAGTGAAGGAGTGGCTAAGTGGGCACCAGCCAGCCAAGGTTAACTCACCACGAAGGGACTGGATCTGTCTTAGCTCTTAAATGCGATCAGAACAAATGATGAAATGCAGCTCCCTGGTAGCATCTATTTTTAATGCTGTGACTTATTTTCTTACCCATAGCGATGTCTGACGACATCTCTGCTCAGCCTCTCTGCTAGATAAGCACCAATTCGATCCAGCTTTTCTGGTGCAGAAACTGCATAGAAAGTCAGCTTCTCCATATCAGCTTTAACAAGACCATCCTAAAAAGACACACAAAATATAAAATAAAAAACTTCATGCCAACTATAAAGCTTTTGAAGTGTTTTTCCTTTTGTCTGCTCAACATTTAAAGATCTCAGCCATACAGATGGGAATAAGCTACTGAAAAAAATCCCATAACTTTTGAGCAAAATTGCCAGTAGCTTACCTGCAAAAATCAGTAACATAAAAAAATTAAGTAAAATATTTTTTACAGAAATGAAGCAACTATCTTGGGGGGTAACAGGTATTCCAAAAGAAGGTATTTAGTGAGATATGTCATCAGTTCTAATGCTTTCAACATACAGTATACACGGAAAACTTACTCCTTGAAGCCAGTAACATACACTTATATAGTAACCAGTACTCAGTAACAACCTATTTTAAAGAAAAGCACACGTACTTTATAAGATATAAGCCAAATGTTATACAAATACTGACTGTTCTATTTACTTCTACTATAATAAAAGATAACAAAGCTTGGTAACACATGTAAAAAAAATACAGCAGCACGAATAGAATTAGTCTGAACCACGATGTGACTATGTACAGATACAGGCATTACTAAATGGTAACACAGAAGTTAGTTATTTTCACAGAGAGTAAGAGCTGGGCTGTAATTGAGCTCGAAGACTGTTCAAGGAAAATAAAAGAACTGTATGTGAATAACTGGAGAAATTAAAAAACAACAACAAACCACCTTTTTGGATCACGACAGTCTACCAGAACTATAAAAACTTACATAGCCAATATATCAAGAGTAAGAAAATTAAAATCTTGTAGAAAACCAGAAAATATTCACACCTGAGATCATAACAAAACAAGTGTTTGTGGTTCTAAGTAGTTATGGGCTACCTCTGCTGCAGAATACCCTGCTTAATTAAATCTCCATTTCTCCGAACAAAACATACCAATTTCACTCTTCAATATGCACAGCCTTGTTTTGAAAAGGGAATTAGACTGATGACCTACAGAATTCCCTTTCCAGCTAAATTATTCTGCTAACCTCTACTTTAAAGCTATGAAGCACTAAAGCAGAATTTTATGTTAAAATAGAAAATAATAATTAAAAAAAATAATTGCTAAAGCATTAGTTACTAACCAAAAATTTTTCAAATGCCAATTCCTTAAAAATTTTAAGTCAACACTCACTTTTGGATCTTCAGGAAATATGTTATCTACCAGACGCTTGTAGCGAGGTCGCAAAGCAGCACAGCAACAACACACTCCTGCGAAGAGATTTACACAACAGAATTTAGAATTAAGTTTTAGGAACTCCGGTATTTTCATCTGAAGCGACTAGCTGACAAGCAAAAAGGAAAAAGATACAATGAATTCAGCTGCTTGTTACTACCAGCAATAAAGCAAAATTAAGGTAATTGAAAATAACTGAGAAATCAAATAAGCAAAACTACTATTATTATGTAATACATGAGAAAATATGCAAGCATCTTGGGTACTAGAAACGTACCTGTCATCCAGCCACACTTAAAAATATGCAGAAAAATCAAGAAATTTCAAAATTTAGTAACATTAAAACCACGGCTACTTTATTTGCTGTTTTATCTTCATTCTGGAATGATCATTTCAAACCATAACTAAATGTGCATTAAGTTCACTCTTCTCCAAAAAAAAGTCAACTATCAAATCTTCTGCTTTACAGGCATCAACATAAAGCAATATAAACCACAATATACATAACAAGCTCTCCCTTCATTATCCCACTATTTTACTGGGCATCGGACAAAAGACAGTCATTTGAAGTGGAGCAATTTTCTGATCTCATTTCTGCTCTGTATTCATACAAAGTTAATTAG
>VXAK01020102.1:571-25990 GCA_013399435.1 Arenaria interpres | reverse complement strand
AGAAAAATAATTTTTAAAAATTGTAATTGCTTGCAATTTAAAGGAAGAACTGAGCTGTTTTCTTCCAGCTGGCCTCTGAACACCCTTACTCATCATCCAGTTCTTGTTAACTGCTGCTCTTGAAAGCCTGTCAGCTCCCAAAGCAGACCCATCCCAAAGCACTTGCTCCCCTCATTCAGTGGGAATGAAGCAGGTCTCCCTGGGGATAGTGACAGCTGGAGGGATTTTCTTCATAAATCTGGACTTCTTGTGTAGCAATTCAGGAAGAGTGTTAAAACCAAATGACTTAACTGTGGCTTTCCTGAATGTTAGGAAGGACCAACCATACAATGGGAGAACAGAACTGAAGTTACAGGTAGATAGCTGCTTTCGTTTGACAGTAGCACCATTAGAAAAAGAAAAAAAATATTAAACATCTGAAATATATTTTTAGAAAGCTAGAAACAAATGTGACTTTTCTAGTACATTTGCAAGGAATTATATCAAACAAACGCTTTCAAGCAGACAACATAATGGCCTATTAGAGAAACTCAATGTCACTTGTAGGTAGCTAGAAGTACAAAGTAGGAAGATGATAGTGTCACTAAATGCTTTTTGTAAATTGCAAGGATGGGCGTTCACTGAAATGTTTTCTGGCTGAGCAGAGATACAAGTACAGATAGACGGGGGCAGGAGAGGACAAGAAGGCTGTTTTCCTATCAATCCCTTGGTCTTTCTTCTGATTCAAGAATCCAGAATTTGTGGATTTGTTATTGAGGCTTTAGCATCATTTAGCTGTGAACAGATAGCAAGGGAACAAAGAGACAAGTGTCATGTCTGCTTCTCTCTCCTTTTAAAGCGGTGTCCAGAATCTTACATTCTTGCTATCATTGTGTGTGTGTGTGTGTAGAAAAAAAACCATTCAGTTTTCTGATGTGCAGGGAGGAATATTGTAGTTGTTATATTCTGATGGCACTATAGAAAATCAAGCATATCTAAAGCTGTGCTGCAGAATGCAGTGTAGCTTGGGGACGCCTCTACTAATTTTAAAAGACTCAACTTGAAAATCGGGAGTTATCTACCTGTCACTGTACAGTGCTTTGCACTGACTCATATCACTGTGTTATTTAGGCAAGCTGTCAAGAGTTAAGTTGATCGTCAAGAGTTAAGTGCATCACCTTAGCAACCAGAACATTAACATACTACAGCAGCAAAATATATCCAGCGTATACTGTGACTTCAAGCATAGGATTTTGTGGTGGTGATATATGTGCTATAGTGCTGTGCAGGATTGGGATAAAAAGTAACAGTAAAGCTAAAGAAGAACCAAATGTAATATTTATTGTGTATCTAATGCCTAGGCACTTGTGGTGACTGGAGTGATTTCAACATAAAAAAGTATAAGTAATACATGAGCAGAATATATGGGCAGATCACTCCATGTTCTCTTTCCACTTCTTTGCCTCATCTTCTTTAATTTTACATTTTATTTCTTCTTGAGCAAAACCTATCATAAGCTTTTTAGTACCCCTTATTTTTTCCTGTCATTCATGTGTTTCATCCAATATGCAAAACATTGCATAAATGGAAAATACTTTAAAGGCAGAAAACATGTAGCAAGTGGCAGATACCTCACAGAGCACAATCTAAAAGAATATAAAGAGCACTTATCTGACTGGCAGACAAATTCCAGTTTAATTTTTAGGTAGCTCAGTATTTTTCTACTTACGGATCTGAAGTGGTAAGAAAACCACTATCAAATGCAACATTGCCATCCAGGACAGCCCTGATTCACCTTGTTTCACTGCTTGCTGCAGCTGTAGGTGGACTATTCATTACTTCCTGAATTCTAGTGTGCCCAAAAGGTATTTTAAAGGACAAACTGTCTGAACCTTAATTTAGAACGTACAACTGTATTCCAGCACTGGGCAGACTGTTACTTCCAATGCAGGTGACTTGCTATTACCGTCTCCAGCTTTGGCCCAGATATGTGAATGTGACTGACCTCCACTTTGTAGGATGCAGAAAGCTACTTTTATGTCAAACTGTTGCCTCTAATTTTGAATTCAGATGCAAATCAAAATGAGCTGGAGCAAACTCCAGAGCACCCAAATGGCTGCTCTAAAGTAGAATTATCAGAATTAACAGGATAGTTTGATTGTGTCCTCCTGTTTGTTCAGGAATAGACTTACTGTGGAACTGTGGGTGTATACGATAAAAAATTTTTTTAAAAGCATACCCCACTGGAATTCACAGCTGTAAGATGAATTAGGGGTTTCTGATTGCCGCAGGATTGGCATGGATTTATAAATTCATGATCTGCATTTAATCATGTAGAAAGAAACCTTGATCTGTGTGATTCACAGCTTCAGCTTTTCATCATAAGCTAAGACTGGTACCACGAGTGCAAAGCTAAAATTCTTGAAAAAATAATCTTTTGAGTCTTTGCCAATGACAATGGTTTCCACTCAGATTATCAGCTTTGCCAAACATGATGTATGAGGTTAATATTTAGTAAAAAGAGAATGCTTCTTTGTATGTTGTTAAAAAATTAGTTGCTTTGAGACATAATTTTGGTCGATACCTGTTCTTTTTACAATATTTCCCTTAATTTTATTAGAAAATTAAAGATGCTGTATCTAATGAGATGGCTACTTCTAGCTGTACTTTTGGAAATAGTTCTGTTTTCACATCTATTTCTTTTATCTCTGAATGCATGCAGTTGCTGTTTAAAGTTCTCACGCATGCTACATGTAAGGTGTGTATTTTCTTTTAAGATATAAGTCTGTATCTGAAAGATATATTTATAAGTCCAAAAAGGATACACCTGGGGCCAATAACCTTCAAAACATCCCTAGCAAAAATTAAATTATTTAAATGCATCTTTTATATTTACCATTGCTCTGATTCTCTCTTTTCCTCTCTACAACATAAGGGAGATGTCTGTAGTTTCTCACTGCATGGAACAACAGCACGACTTAACTTTTTCTACAGTCTAGACATGGTGGCAACAGATATCTGCTTAGGCTGTGGGGATAGAATAGCAGAGAACCAAACTAAGCTGAGACCAAAGATCTGTTTGGTCCAGCATCTTGTCTCTGACAATGCTAAAATGTCAGAGAATGAGAGCAGAACAAGCTCAAATGCATTCTCAACCTTCAAACATTTTACAAACACCAATGCTGAATACAGCAGGATGATCACCTCTTTTGACTGGCTGGTAATACGGTGTTCAATGCACCCCAGGACGCAGTTTGCCCTCGTGCCTGCCAGGGCACACTGCTGACTCCTGTTAAGCCTGCTGTTGCCTGGCTCCCCCAGACCCCTTTCTGCAGGGCTGCTCTCCAGACTCTCCCAGTTTATACTTGTGCCCAGCGTTACTCTGTCCCAGGTGCAGAATACGGCATTTCAACTTGTTAAATTTCATCCCATTAATCATAGCCCAATGCTTCAATCTACTAGATCCTTCTGCAAGCTGGTCAAGAGGTGATTATCCTGCTGTATTCAGAACTGGCATGGCCTCATCTTCAGTGCTGTGAGCAGTTCTGGGCCCACAATTTCAGAGGGATGTTCATGTCCTTGAATGTGTCCAGAGGAGGGCAACAAAACCAGCGAAAGGGCTGGAAGTAATGTCCTGTGAGGAGTGGCTAAAGCCTTTGGGGTTATCTAGTTTGGAGAAAAGGAGGCTGAGGGGTGACCTCATTGCTTCCTGAGAAGAGGATGTGGAGACAGAGGTGCTGAGCTCTCCTCCTGGGTACCCAGTGACAGGACGCGTTGAAATGGTTCAAACCTGTGCCAGGGGAGGTTTAGGCTGGACATTAGGAAGTGTTTCTTTACCAAGACGATGTTCAAACACTGGAAGAGGCTTCCTAGAGAGGTAGTCTATGTCCCAAATCTGTCAGTGTTTAAGAGGCGTTTGGACAATGCCCTTAATAACATGCTTTAGCTTTTGGTCAGCTCTGAATTGATCAGGCAGTTGGACTTGATGATCATTATAGGTCCCTTTCAACTGAAATAGTCTATCCTAGTCTAGTCTATTTTAGTCTAACATTTTAGCTTAGGAGTTATATGCAATTATAATGTCTCAATGGATTTAGCTATGAACTTACCCAGTCATGTTTTTATACATTTGGTGTAAAATTTTAACATCCACCATACATTGTTGTAAATTTTATAGCTTAACTACAGGCTGTGTGAGGAATCAGACCCTTCTGCTTATTCTGAACTAGGCAACCGGCAGCTTTATTGAAGGCCTGCAGCTCTTACATTGGGAGGAACAGGGAGCATCTGATTACTGCCCACCTATTCCTATCACTATATACAGATTTTACAGACCTCTGTCACATCCTTCCACGGTTGTCACTTCTCCCAGCTGAAAAGTCTATTAGGACTTTTGTTCTGTTTTTTCTTTTGGAAGCCATTGGATATTTTAAGTCATAAGCACTGTCCTTCTCAGAACCCTCTCTGGAGGTAAAAGGAAGACCAGTGTTGTATATGATGTCAGTTATGATGATGCACAATTTGAGAATGATAGCACCCATTCTGCTGTTTAATCCTTTCCTAATAATACCTAGTATTAGGTTTGCTTTTCTGAACGCTGCTGAGCATTGAGTTGATAGTAACACGAAGAGCACATTCGGATGGCTGGAAACCCATTGTGCTACATGTAAATATGGGACTGTTTTCCTCATGTTTCTTTAACTGTAATAAAGCTACTTTATTTCTCAACAACTTCATGAGAAAGCTCAGACATGCTTGCTTTTTTTTTTCAAGGGCTGAAAGTCAACTGTAGGAGAAAATCAGAGAGGAATCCTTACGGGCACAAGAACTGATTTTAAGCTGGTTTTATATTCTGTAATCTCCAAGGGATGTCATATTAGAAAGTCAGTGGTTTTTTTTTTCCCCTCTCAAAACTCTGAACTTTTCTTATGTATCCATGACACTAAACAGTGCCTATGGGCAGCTGTCAATCTTTTGCTGCATGTTCATGCATTAAATTTTATGTACTGTTAGAGGTGAAATGGTGTCATTAAGAGTAAGCAGTATTCCCTTCTAGTGTACTGCATATAAAACACTGAAAAACAAGGAAGGAAAATGAATATTTGAAAAAGACGCAGGATTTAGGCTATGTTAGCAAATCCTCTGCTGAGCATTCAACCTTGTCGAACTCCACCTCTGCCTCTTTTATAATGGCTAGGCCTTCAGAAGTGAACCGCATTTTGTGTTGAGCCTTGCTTTGCAGCACAACTCTTGGGAAAATGACAGATTTTGTGCCTGTAATGTCAACAAATCTGGAAAAGAAGCTATCATTTTGAGGAAGACAGACACATGAAGCTGCCAGGTGTATTACTGGGACTATTCCTACACTCCTAAAAGTTGATGTGCTTTATCAAAGCCCCATCCATGTTACAGATGTCTACTTTTAAAGTGTGGGGGAAGAAGGGGAAAAGGTAAGGGAAGACAAAATGTTTTATCGGCTTCTGGAAGCAGACAGATTTTTAGAAAATCTCATAAATAGCTCTGTCCCCAGCATATGGACTTACAGAAAGATATTTTTTTTCTATTCCTGCTTACAGACATCTGTTTATATTTCCTGGTGGGAATTTTGGGATTTAAACAGCCATCTGCTTCCTACTGTAGCAGCTCAACAACAAAGGGAATTTTCTCAACTAACAAATAAGAATCTTTGACTAACATAAAGGCACTGTTAGGAACATATGTTACTTTTTCCTTTTAACCTTAGTCAATATCTTTTTCAGTCCGTTCAGATTACACCAATTTACCAAAACAAACTGAATAAGCTGTTCAGCATCTCATGCAGGGAGTTGAAACTCTAAATAAACCTTCGGGTGTGCTGCCATTGTCTGCCTCTGTATAAGCATGTTGCTGAATTCTGCAACCTAGTAAAGATGAAAAAATTCAGGGGGGTTGTAATACAGGCTTATTTGTTTGAACAGAACAGGGGAGGAACCGGGGGAAGCACATGTTTTTTACAGTAGAAAGCAGACCAGGTTCAACCTGCCTAGGAAGCAGAAGGCATCTGGAAGCTGTATAGCCGGCTGTGTGTACCGTTCCACTTAAGCCTGACTAGACAGTTCTGCCATGTGAGCTTGCCTCTGCCATAATCACAGCAGACATCCTTTATGATAGGTTTATGGGCCCTGTGTTGTGTATTAACTTCCTATAACTGGTTCATACTAAATAAAATATTAAAAGGGTCAGTTCCACCCCCATCCCGGCCCCAAAGGCATTCAGACTGTTATTGACAGTGCTTTGTGTTATGTGAATAATCATATTACACTTCAAAGATATAATCTTTCCCTGAGCACTAAAGAAGATCTTCAAGGATTAATTCTGGGACTGATCTCCATTTAAAGTATGTAGCATATGCATTATATATATATTTAATGAACTGTAGTTGGAAGTTACTGTCAATACAGAGGAGATTAAAACAGAGAAGAGCTAAGATGACCTAGAAGCACTTGAAGTGAGAAAAAGGGGATACAATACAAGATCATGAACAAGAATTTCTGCCATGCAGTAGGCGTTTTTAAAAAGAAGCTATGTATATACTCATTAAATGATTCTGACTCTTGGAAGCAATTTTAAGTTGTGCCCAGACATGTATTTCCACTGGTCACATGCACAACATCTGTGATCCTTGTAATGTAGTGTATATTGGTTTTGTTACTGCACTTGGGAAAGATAGATTCCAAACAAGAGAAGAGATAGAAGGCTAGTCAAAAGAGTGGAGCCTCTGACTTACAGGTGAGAGTTAAAATTAAGTTAGCACAGGTTAAAAGGAGGTTAAGAAGAGATGGGTAGGCTGTCCATAAATTCAGCGGGAAACAAGCAGCAGGGAGAGTAAACTGTGAAAGAGTCTGGAAGGTGATGTCGGCACAATAGCAATAGGTACAAGCTAGCTATAAAAATAATATATAAAGGATATTAGATTCTGCAATACCTTGTCAGTAGAAATGGTCTGAACAAAGAACAACAACCTTCACAGAGATTTTAATCAGTTTATGAATGGGATTAAATAATGTATTTTATGACAATGACCCACAGTGGTTTCCCGTAAGAATTTGGGGGAGCTGTCACTCCTGCTCTGCTCTGAGGAAAGACTGGAAAATTCTTTGTGATGGACCCGCCTTCAGGCCATGAAGATGAGTAAGTTGTCTGTTGTTAAGTTCTTTATCAGAGTCTTCAACCTTTCTCTCCTAATCTTTTCTTTTTTTCCTTTTTTTTTTTTTTAACCTTTTTGCAGGCTCTATTTGCTGTTTGTTGCTCCATTTGCAGTTACATCTCTTCTCTCCAACAAACATTCAAGGTTTGTTTGTCATGTATCTCCTCTGCTCTCCTCTTATCCAACTTAGGAAAACTATTAATGTGACTGGTATGAGTTTGCCCATTGTGACATGGGTCCAACTGTGCATGTGCAGTTGAATTCTTTGAAGATATCCTCTGCAAATGTCTTTCGACTGTGTTCCCTAGAGGACATGCTAAATCATCTGGGCAAGAGAGTCCATCTTTTGAGAGATCTGTGGTGTCTCTGTATCTGTGCCACTTCTGAACTGCACTTTTAAAACTACCTTATTAGCAACCTGGGGGCTAGTTTTAACATCTAGACAGATGACAATTATCCAGATAAATTCTTGGCAACAAAAAACACACCAAACCAAAAAACCTTGTGAACATGCTGTTTATCATTTTTCTATAGATTTAGTATAATCTACAGATTGTCTATGCCCAGAATTCTTACAAGGCTGTTATTAAGTTGTGCATCCTGTTATCATGACAGACAAGTCTCACGGTGCTTCTTATTGCACGTCCATCATAGATTTTTCTCTGTAATTCTGACTAATTAATTAATTAATTTCACTGTACTTCTTGGTAATTCTGGCTAGGGAATTTGGGGCTCCAGGTTTCCTTCCATATTGAGTCTTATACTCACGTTGTTGTGGATAAGCTTCTGTGAGATCCATACCTCATCTTACCTATACTCAGGTTTGTCAAAAAAAATGAAATGAAGCCTGTCTTAATATGTCAAACTTTATAAAAAGTGTAAATCTGTGTAGTTATTATGGATAAAACTTTCAAAGTCCACCTATTTCTTGGACTTGAGCTTGGTGAACATAATCCAATTCAGAATCTTGAAACACAGTGAATGTTATGTAAATAAAGTATTTTTCATTAAAAATTCCAGTAAGTCGGTTGCTACGGACTACTAATGGGGCACCAAGAATAAAGCATCATGGCAAGCCTTATGTGAAAGGTCAATGGAAGAAAATTAATTTTCTTTGCTCTCTAATTCTCTACAGGCAGGTCATACCATAACCTTTATGCTGCTGGTACATCTGTATGCCCAGGTGGGATTTGGTTGAGGTTTGTGTTATCACTCCAAAACATCTCATTGCTAGAAATTTCTACATATGGTCCTCTTTCTTGATCCGCTTCAGTTATGAGCGACACTAAATCTACCACAATTAGAGGACCATCATTAGAGGACCATCTTAGAGAAGTACCTATACTACTTGGGAATGGGCATATAACCTAGAGTTTTGAAAGTAGCTATTGACTTCTGAAGAGTTAGCTGGGATTTTTTAAAAGCACTAACATCTTCAAATATCTGCTGCTTTCTTACCGACCAGACCACCCAGAAATCATTATTCATTTTTAAATCTTGGCCACTGTTATTTATAAATTATATTCTTCTCTGTCCACACAAAATCTTGATAGGGTACTGGTTTATGGCAACTGGTACTGCTTGTCAGAAGACTCTTTGCTGTGGAGTCATTTAAAATCTGTGGATGCTGGCCAGAGGGTCTCGAGAATACGTGGGAGCCCCATCCCACTGGTATGAGAGCTAGAATATTAGGGACTTCTCTTGTCTAAGTTCTTTGGTGTTGGGACTGGGGAGACGAAATAGGAAAAGTGACCTTTTTACTGCACATACAACAAACAACAATATTGAGGAGGGAAATGGTATGCATCTGTTTCAATAAACAAAATAAGACAATTAAAAAGGAAAAAAAAAGGGCCCAGAAGAATTAAAAGTACCATTAGATGAGACACATCCAAGATGCTGCTGGGATCCATGTGCGTGCACACAGACCCTGACACTGAATTCTGAGTGGTTACTAGAGATTAACTGTCACTTCAAAACCACTAAAGTTGTCCATGCAGATCCACATTTAATATCCTACTGAGATGCATTTAAAACCCATTAGCAAGATAATATTCATATGCCTCATAGAAAGGACATGAAAAGAGCAGATTTTTAAAGAGATGAATTCTCATTGCTGTGAGCTTGCCTAAGGAAGGACAGAGAAAAACATTTCACTGTCTCTATCAGTGCTGGCAGATGGAGCCAAAGGGCCTATCGTTTTTGGCAACTAAGACTTAGAAAAGAAGCAAGACCTTGAATTCCTTCCTCCCATGGGGACCTAGGAAGCTGCTGCCCGTACCCAGTTAACCAGCCTTTTTAATGGAGACCCATTTACTTAGCATTCCAATGCTGGAAGAGTCTGTTCAAGGCCCGTCTCAGCAACAGGTCAGAATATGAGGTCATCCATCTTCCTTTAGTTGTGCCTGAATGCTTCCTAATATGTTTTGATGAAATATCTAGGGCCTGATTTTTTGCTGGTGACCAGAATATTTTCATTGGTTGAAGCAAGGGAGGTTTGACTCTGTCTTACTGTTTTTTGATGAACCAACCCAACAGAAGAGGGAGGGTCATTTACACTTTAACCAATTTATTTGCTATCACAGTGAGGCTTACTTGTTTCTCTAAAGACTATGGTGGGTTGATCCTGGCTGAGTGCCAGGTGCCCACCAGAGCTGCTCTATCACTCCCCTCTTCAACTGGACAGGGGAGAGAAAATATAACAAAAGGCTCATGGGTCAATATAAGGACAGGGATATCGCTCAGCAATTACCGTCATGGGCAAAATAGACTCAACTGGAGGAAATTAATTTATTACCAATCAGATCAGAGTAGAGTAATGAGAAAAAACTCTAAATCTTAAAACACCTTCCCCCCTCCCTTCTTCCCAGGCTCAATCTCGCTTCCCTATTCTCTACCTTTTTTCCCCAAGAGGAGCAGGGGGGCAGGGAATCAGAGTTGTCCTCGTTTGAGGTAGAACAGAAGCAATTTTCTGTTCAGTAATTTTACTTTTCAGTTAGGCCTCTTCTGACTAACTCTCTGAAATTAACGGCATATTTTTCAGATAGTGCACACTTCTAGCTGATAAGGTCTGATGTTTTATAGTGAATAGTCTGCAGAGAGCCTCTTGCTTATACTTATTGCTATAACAACCAAGTCAGCTCATTTTGTTATGCACCAACTTGGAGGGTAGAAGGGTCGCACCTGCAGGGAGGAACGGACAGGACAGGTGACCCAAAACTGACTAACAGAGTATTCCATCCCATCTCCATTGCGCTCAGTATAAAAGCTGAGGGATCAAAGGAGTCAGCCTCTTCAATGGCTGGTGTCCAAGGAGGACGCTATCTGTTCGTCTGCCTTTGATCCCAATCCATGTGCTCATGAACCCAGATCTGGAATCCAGTTCCTGGCCCTCACTGAGTCCAGTCTGGAACTTTCCCAGGGTCTGCTGGTTACACAATCATCATCTGGGAGCTCCATACCCATTGCATGTATTTAATTATTTTCTTATTAATATTATATTTTCTTTTTATCATTAATATTTCATTAAAGTAGTTTAGTTTCTTTACAACTCATAAATGTAGCTTGCTCTCTCTCTTTTTCCCTACTCTCTCTAAAGGGAGATGCTCTCCCTTCTCTGAACAGGGGAGTGGTTAAATAGAGCATCTGTCGTTCATTTTAGTAGCCAACCCAAACCATGACAGGGGTTGTGGTCAGCTCATCACACATTTTTTCTTCCCATGGGCTACAGTTCTTCATGAACTGCTCCAGTTTGCATCCCCTGTGGGGTCACAAGTCCTGCCAGCCGATCTGCTCCAGCATGGGCTCCTCTCTCCATGGGTCCACAAATCCTGCTGGGAACCAATTCCAGTGTGGGCTTCCCACAGGGTTACAGCCTCCTTTGGGTGCATCCACCTGCTCCAGTGTGGGGTCCTTCACGGACTGCAGGTGGATATCTGCTTTGCCGTTAACATCCATCGGCTGCAGAGGGACAGGCTGCCTCACCATGGTCTGCAGGAGAATCTCTGCTCTAACACCTGGAGCACCTCCTCCCCCACCTTCTTCACTGACCTTGGTTTCTGCAGAGTTCTCTCACATATTCTCACTTTTCTCTCTCAGCTGCTTTTGTTGGCCAGCAGCTTTCCCCCTTAAATATGTTATCACAGAGGGGCTACCACCATCACTGATGGTATCGGCCTCAGCCAGCGACAGGTCTATCTTGGAGCCAGCTGGCATTGGCTCTATCAGACATGGGGGGAGCTTCTGGCACCTTCTCACAGAAACTACCCCCGTAGCCCCCCTCACCACCAAAACTTTGCCACGCAAATCCAGTACAAACCCAAAGACAACTTGCCCTCTGCTTTGTGTGTGTGTTTAGTACACCACTTGTTATCCTCTGTTGCTAATTACAGCAGTCAATTTCTATGGGAAAAACATTTTTGTAAATGATTTGCCTCTTTTGTTCTTATGTTCCTTTAGTGCTCTTAAGTGTGGTGCTAGCTCAATGTTATGGTCTCATTTACTTTATGTAACCAGCATCCCTGCCCCACCACTGTTTCAACACTTCTCTGACATGGACTTATTTTATCCATTTGGATATTTTTCTTCCAATTATTCTTGCCTATATGAGTTTCTGACATAAGAAACAATACAACCTTCCTTCTCCCAACCAAACTAAAATCAGCTTCAGGAGCAATCTGGACTTCAATTTTACAAAAGTCCAAAGTGTTAGTCTGCAAAACATAATCAGGCTGCTACAGAAATGTAAACTATATATATACATATAAAGTATATATATACATATAAAGTATATATATAATGTAAAGCATACACTTGACACTAGAGCTGCACACAAAAAAAATTATTTTGTGGCTCTTTTTCTGTTTGATCATTCAACTCAAAACAAATAATGGAACTCTACAAAACAAAAACTAAATTTTTTTTTTGTTTAGGAATGTACCATTCTAATCCAGAGAGTTGAAAGAAAAACAGAATCAGGGCTAACTTCTTGGAATGTGGGGTGGGGAGAGGGTTCTCTTTCCACTTTTTCCTGTAGTCCAGGACGACAGGAGTTGTCTAGAAATTGGGATGAACACCATTGTTGCAGGCAAGACAGTCTTGACTTCTGGAGTTTCACTTAATTTAATACCAATTAACAAACTTTAAGTTACCGATTTGGATATTGAAAAAACCCCAAGATGACAAAGAATTTAACACTTACAGAAAAATCTTTCTTCTCCCTTCCCTAGGCTTAGTTTCAGTCCAGTACGTCTCCTCTTCCTTTCTAGTCTCAATTCCTCTTGTTTTCACTTAAAGTTATGTTCAGTTCTCTCTTGATTCCCTGTGTAAGGCAACAGGTGGTGCTGGAGGCTGGGGTCAGTGCGTAATTCTTTCTTTATTCCTGCTTCTTACTCTTTTTCTCCTTGCATCTTACTTGCAAAATGCAGAACCTATAACAACAGTTTGAATAAATATCCATTACAAACTCCACCCCTCATTTCTACAGACTAGACTACATAATAATCAAATTTGCATTATAAACCTTTAGCCTCCTCCATGCAAGACTCACAGGTAAGAACATTACAGCAGTTTGATTACACATGCGTTACAAATTTCACACTTTATCATTACAAGGGGGTGTCACCTTTGCAGGCGCAGCAGGATCAGGCCATCGCTGATCCTAAAGCCACCTTGTATTCTGCAGGACAGTGTTTATGAGGGGCACAGCCCTCAAATTACACAGACCAATACTTTCTTAAAGCCATCACCTGTATCCCAGCAGCATCAGTTTTTTTATAATTTCATTTTGAGCAAAGGACTGACATGTGGTTGCACTCTGGGGAGCAGTTTCCCATAAGTCTGCTCAATCACTATAAGCAGGGCAGCCTGACAAGGCTCAATTTTCAAGCCTGTCGCTGCCTTCTGTTTCCCTACCAGAGATGTTGGGGTGCTCCTTGGGGTGAGTTCCTTACCTGCCTCTCTCCCAGCTCTCTGGCTGCCCTGGCAGCAGCCTGGGGAAGCTCAGCACCCATCTGCAGCTGTTCCCAACCTGCTCTCCCAGCCCAATATCAGTACAGCTGAGCCCTCTCTCCCTCCCGGCCTCCACCCCCTGGACAAGGAGCAGATGAGGGAATGGGTGTTGTTAATCTGGAGAAAAGGAGGCTGTGAGGAGACCGTGTCGCTCCCTACAACTACCTGAAAGGAGGTTGCAGTGAGGTGGGGGTCAGTCTCTTCTCCCAAGAAACAACTGATAGGACTGAAGGAAATGGCCTCAAGTTGCTCCAGGGGAGGTTTAAATTGGATATTAGGAAAAATTTCTGCACTGAAAGGGTTGTCAAGCATTGGAACGGGCTGTCCAGGGAAGCGGTTGAGTCACCATCCCTCGCGGTATTTAAAAGACGTGGTGCTTAAGGACATGGTTTAGTGGTGGTTTTGGCAGCATTAGGTTGATGGCTGGACTCAATGACCTGAAAGGTCCCTTCCTACCTACGACTCTGTGGTTCTACACCTCTATGATGCCGCAGCAGTCCCTCCAACCCCTTTGGTGAGGCAATGACAGGCGGCAGTTTCCTTCTGACACCTCCTGCTCCTTACTTGGTTTGTGGGGGTTTTTTTCCCTCTCCCCTACTGCTGCTTTGCTGCTTCTCAGGCCCGGTGTAGGCCCCTCTCCGGATGCCTGTCCCTTCAGGGCTGCCCCGGCCCGGCACCCGCTCTCCTCAGGCGCCGCAGCCGCCTCCTCTGATTGGTGGGGGGTGCGAAGGGCGGCGGCGGGTTTTGGCAGGGGCGGAGCCGGCTGCAACCGGCCGCAACGGGGGCAAGGCCCGCCGCGGCCTTCCCGCGCCCCTCTCCGGGCGGAGAGAGTATTCCCTGGTCCCCGCAACGGAGCAGGCCATAGTGTGGCTCTGTGTGTGGGGCATGGGGCTGCCTGGGGTTAGCACCGACATGCTGGTTGCTCCAGGGAGGGTGAGCCAAAGGGGGGGTGTCCTTAGTTGATAGGGTCGGTGGGAGGAGTGTCTTCCTCCATGGGCTGGAGAATGTGCGTGGAACTGGGGTTGTTCAGCCTGGAGAAAAGGAGGCTGAGGGGAGACCGTACTGCTCTCTACAACTACCTGAAAGGACGTTGTAGCCACGTCAGGGTCGGTCTGTTCTCGCAAGTGACAGGCCATAGGGCAGGAGGAAATGGCGTCAAGTTGTGACAGGGGAGGTTTAGATTGGATATTAGGAAAAATTTCTACACCGAAAGGGTTATCAAGCATTGGAACAGGCTGCCCAGGGAAGTAGTAGAGTTGCCACCCCTGATGGTATTTAAAAGACGGGTAGACCTGGTGCTTAGGGACATGGTTTAGTCGTGGACTTGGCAGTGCTAGGTTAATGGTTGGACTCGATGATCTTAAGGGTCCCATCCAACCTAGACAATTCTATGATCTGAGAGGAACTGAGGGGACTAACAAGGGAAACTGTGGGAGCCCTTGGTCAGCAGTGGTGCAGGGTGAGGTACAGAAGACCCTCACAGAAACAAAAAAGGAAAGCCTAATACAGAGAACTGGACATATAGCAGTTTCATTTCAAAGGCTGAGTGGAATGAAAAAGGAGTAGCCAGCAGTAAAAGGAGTTAGGGAACATTAGATTATTATTTTTTTTCTCAAGTAAAAAAAATATTTAAGAACAATCAAAATTTGTGTTTTCCTCTTGCAGTTTTGTAAAATTATTTTTGTTACAGTTTTTGGTTGACAAGATACTTTTTCTTACTAGATCCTATGCTGGGAACTCCTAAGTGCTTCCTGCTACTACAGACTACAGGACAGACTGCAGAGTACTTCAGTGCAATTTTGTTCCCTGTCTCGACTCTGAGAGGCAATGACATACTGTTTTCTTGGCTGGCAACAGAATTGGATCCTTAGCAAGAGTGATGTAGTCTTTTAGGTTTCACTCTTATTGATCCTATTAGCTTTCTTAGCAAT
Organism: Arenaria interpres; assembly: GCA_013399435.1. Classification (NCBI taxonomy): domain Eukaryota; kingdom Metazoa; phylum Chordata; class Aves; order Charadriiformes; family Scolopacidae; genus Arenaria; species Arenaria interpres. The sequence goes on along the minus strand of VXAK01020102.1, from coordinate 10,885 downwards.
TCATGAATATTTATGCAAACATACAAGCTACACAGTTCATTTGGTTCCCTTAGAGAGAAACTTGTATTAAATTGGTCATAGCTCAGTGATTTGCAGACATCAAATATGGCGTGTTTCTAACCTCATGTATTTATGCTGAATAAGTCTTCAAGTAAATATATGAGTGGTATGTTTTAGCATCTCCCCCTTTCTGTTTTCAGTTGAGTAGGTTGCCTAGAAGTGAACTTGCTGTGGTCTGAAGCTTAGTCAAATTCTGATTTGCTTAATGAAAAAAAATCTATGCTGTCCCGTAGGGAGTCTCCAAGGACTGGAAATAGAATGAATTTTAGGTTCTGCTACTGTTAGAATGTATTACTTTTTAAATCCTGATATCTTGTTTTTGAGAAGGTTTTCAGTTTGAAGTCTCATGGCAATATCCAAACTGGGAGCTAGATCCTTAAGTACATGAGGAAATGCCACCTGTAGCTGACTGAGGGCAAGGATTGTGAAGGTGACTCTAAACCATTCCAGTACACTACTCATTTTTGTGCATTTTGGAGTTTAAATTATCAGCACTAAACTGAAGGGTTCCCCATATATGCAGCTTAAGAAAATAATGTAGCTTTTCATACGTGTGAGCTGCAGACTGCCGCTTGTAAAATGTGTCAAACAGACTTCAAGTTATGTTACAGATGTCATTGCTATATTACAGATGTCATTTCCAGTTCTGAAGATGCCACTTCACAATACATACTGCAAAAATAGCAACAGCAGTTCCCTGCATCTGCACTGTAGTGGCCTTTCTGCTGTGAGACATACCCTTATGTCCACCTGAACACCTCTCCCATCAGTAAATTTTGCTGGGGTGTGCTCTTGCAGACAACGTTTCTGCCACAGATGGTGCTGAGTCATTGCCTTAAGAGTTTTTTGTTTCAGAGGTTTTTGTTTGGTGTAGGAATCTTCTGCTTAACTATTGGGGCTGAGCTGAAGCAATTAAAACTACACAATTAAAAAGAAGGGATAGCTGGGAATGCAACCCCCAGAAACTAGCCTGCTACTGCAGCGGTTTCACAGCTGACTGCGTAAGTGGAAATCTGTCTGATAGAACAAATGTTGCATTGAGTTCTGTTCTCTGCTGAGCCATGGCAGTGATTCCATGGAGGCTTGCTTGTACGTCTTTATTATTAAAGATATCTGATTAAAAAAATTAAAACAGCAACGTTCTGACTACTTAGAATCCGCCTTTGCTGAAATGAAAGAAGTAATGAGGTGAAGATTAACATGGAGGGGTGAAATACCAGGGACTGCTGTGGTGATTGTTTCTCAGCAAGTCCACAAACTCTGTCATTCTCCTACTCTATAAAAGGGGTGAAGCCCTAAAATGCAGGGAATTTTGAGAGTGTTTGTCAAGTCTGTGGTCCACAAATTAAAAGTGACCTTCATGGGTGGAACTGTGAAATGGTTATCCAAAGAAGAAAAAAAACAACCAGAACCTAAAATGGACACTCACCTCTTTCCAGGAACCCAAACTTGCAAACTCTGAGATGGCTAGCAAATATGCAAGAGTCTGTCCATTAAAATTAAATTTGCAAAATCTCTGTATACAGAAGATTTAGGAAAGACTAGGCTAACAGAAAGGGAATTCAGCATGGAAGGCTGGAGAAAGCATTAGCCAGGGAAGATGAAGGAGTGAGAGGGGACAGTGTGTCTTATGTTGTGAAAGAAAAGTAAAGAAGCAGCCACTGCAGACCAGCTCGAAAGAGAAAACCATGAAAATTCAATTTATTTTGCTGGTTCAATTAATTTTACTGACTTTTGCCTTGGTGTTTATTAGAAATAAATTTTAATCTCACCCTTTCCAAGGTAACAGTGTAGCATTAGTCTTGGTGAGAATCCAGGTCCAGGCATTGAAATGTTTTCTACTTATCCTGTCACAGATGTTATGGGATGACTTTCCTATGGGCCGTTGCAGGGAGTGTAGTGGTGCCAGTTAAAATAACCTCCTACCATATCACAATAGATGAAAAACCCATCTGACCCTAATAGATAGTAGTTTACATGCAGTATCGTCTGAGATACTGCTACTGCTGTTTTGATATTAAAATGAGAAATAATGGGACTATCAACCTAAGGAAAAACTTCTTGTCAGCCTAATGTAGAATAGCACATTATAGACCAGACAACGGAAGCTGTCATTTTACAAGGGAAGGATTGCTGGAAATAATCCAGTGTTGGTTTTGTTTCTGTTGTATTGAAGTAGATAACGGTAATCACTTTGCCCCTTTTAAGTCATTATTGCCTTTGCACCTATTCTTAATTATGTATTTGGAACCTGTGAATCTATCTGATGAACATTGAAATTGTCACTTCCATTAGTGGCTGGTGGAACTTACGCCACTTTCACAGAAACCTACTTCAATATTAATTCAGAAAGGATTTTGCACTTTTAGCATGGGACATGAGGAGATACAGAGAAATTTGTCTGAAGGCAGAATTTTAGTAGCTTAGTGTGTCTGAGTTGTCAGATGGTAGCTTGCTCCTAACCTGTCAGTACAGTGAGGACCCGAAAGTGCAATGTAGTAGTTTCTCCCCTCACTCACACATATATTCATGAAAGGACATATGGGTGAAACAGTGTGAGGAAAAGCAGTAGAAAGCTATTTCAAAGTCATACCATAGACAGTCCATCAGTTGCTAGTGTTATTTGAGGAAGTGATGACATAAATGCTGCATTTGGCCTCTGATCTTTTAATGCAAGCTCCTTTAGACAGACTTTAACCTTCTTCCTTTCCTTTTCAGCATGTGTATTTATGTGTGTTTTGCTCTTCTACAGTGACTTAGAGAGTTTTTTCATCCCAGGAATGGTAGTCACTATTTCGTTCCTAAAAGCCTAAAGGAAGATCCATTGGCTTTAGTTTTTGGACTCAGATACATGACAGGAGAAAAATCAGGTTGTAGGAGGGGAGAGAAGGCTCAGAACTCATTAGCTTTCCTGAAAAACTGTCTTTCAGGGATTCTTAAATTAGATGTACAAAATGATGCATTTTATAAAAAATGAGGCTTCTGTGAATACTTATGGCTAGCCGGGCTCTCTGAGTGGTGTTGGTCACACTCTTTGATCTTAAAAGATGGAGCAGCTGGGAAGCCCTGCCAGCTGGATTGCAGGGCAGGTGAAGTCCTCCTTTTCCCTGTGCTGGGATGTGGACTGAGGCAGCAGAGAGGAGCACTTTGGTTAGAAAGAGAGCCTTGGCACTGCATTTAAGATAGCTTTTTCCTTTTAAGTTTCCTGGCAAAACTAAATACAACATGGCAAAATAGCCTTTTTTGACAATTTTGGGGCTAAGTTCACAACTATAGCTCCAGTCTTATGGCAGTGTAACTTAACTGATGATTTCCAGCACTGTGATAGTGGAAAAGTCAATGCAGTTATGTGATATGCTACTAGCTTACAATTGTATAACTTAAGTTTTCAAAAATGTTGCAGCTCTTTCAGGTAGGTGGAGATTGTGGAGTGAGGGCTGCCTGAAAGTCCTGTCCTCTTGTTGTAGGTGGTATGATGTATAGCTGAATAATGTGGTCTGCCTACTCTGCTTTGTTTATTATAGGCTCCTTTCCCAGACATTGCTGTTTTTAATGCAGAATCAAGAACTACTGTTTTTTTCTCAGTGTTGTGCTCCTTAGCTTACCTACTTCGAGTAATTTGCCTATATCCCCGATCTTATAATCTAGGTGTTGATGTAGATGTTTGAATTTAAATTTTTGTAAAGTTAGAGGGTATGGAGAGCGATGAGAAGAAAGAGAGCCCTAAGGAATTACATCATGGAGAATGATACAGACTAGCATAAGCTCAGGGTGCCTTGGTGTACTGCAGACCTTGGTCGTGTGACCCCATGCAGAGTGGGAAGTATGTGATGTGCTTCTTAACAGTGTTTCAGGTCTGTCCTGTGTGATGCTGATTTTTTTGGAAGACACTGGAATGTCAGCTGATGTTTTCTCTTTTGGAATCAGGGTTGTGTGTATAGGTGTCTGTCATTGTTTCTTTTGGGTTTTCTATTCTCTCCAATCCACCATTTTCAGACTCTTTTGGTTATGCAGTCTGGATAGGTTTTCTCTTGCTGACTCAAGTAATCCAAAGAGTTCGGTCTGAGGAAAATGCATTAAAATGGCCAGAGGTTCTGTGGGGATTTGAGGGGAATTGAGGCCCTTTTTATTCTTGTGAGGATTTAGCATCTCCTGTCAATTGAATTAGAAGATCCAGGTTATCCTAGCAAGGATTGTCTTTGGTGATAGCAAGCTGGTGATACCCTTGTTCCTTCACCTCTTCCTTAGAGCTCTTTGTAAGAAAACAGCCTTTTGGAAAACAATTAGCCAAAGTAGCTCATCCTAAAAAGATGCTATATGTGGACAGGACCATCATCTAGTGGAGATTTTAGTTTTGCTCTTGGGGAGCATCCTGGGGAGATGTAAACCATTCTTTTCCAAGGAAGCTTATGCTTTCACCTGACCGCTGTTACCAGGGATAATTAAGCTAATGATGGATTGTACCTTAATGGCAGCCATATATCTGTCATGAAGCATTCCCCTCAGACACCTTAAGATACCTGGTATCTTTTGTAATCCCTTCATTTTTGTCTCCTTTAAAACAATTTATTACACCTTTCAAAGCACAACTATCTCATTATAGACTCTAGTCATTATTGTGTAATTTGAGCTATTAATAGAGTAAGACAATTAATGTGTAGTTTTTCACTTAGTATTTTGTTAATATAAACCTCGGAAAATGTGGATTTTCTTTTAAGGCCAGCAGGTTGTTTATTCTCCCCAGCCTAAGTTTTATAATCTTATAATGCTTTTAACTGCTTCAGACTTCACAGATGATGGTAGCAACAAGGCTTGGTAGATAGCTGGTGAAAAAGCACCATTGTCCTCATCACCCCCCTTTCCTCCCTTTCTTCACTGCAGCCTTTACGATATACAGTTTGTGTACGTCTTTGTATCCATCTTTTGTGTCCAGGGAAGCAGTTTTTGAATAATACAAGCTGATGTAGCAATATTTTTAGAGAGCAATTATTACCTAATTGATGGAGCACTAGACTGAAACTCAAGAAATCTACACTGCCTTAGACTATGCAAAGTGGTTTACAGTAAAGCTTTACAATGAAAGTAGTGAAAATTATTATGCATTCCTTATTTATAGTGTTTAATTTTAGACAAAGTGTACTTAGCTTTAAAGTAGAGAGAAAGAAAATGTGTGAATTAGTCATGCCAAGAACTCCCTTTTGGACCCAGAGGTCAAACTGGTGCATTAAGTTACGCACCATTGCCAACACCAGAAATTTCCCCTGGCAAGGTTGTATAGTTATCCCATGTCTTCCACCTATACAGCCCTGATTATACAAATGAAAGCCTCGTCTATGTGGTTGGCATATGTGGCTTTATCCGTTATGTTAATTTAGTCTGTGTACTATGCTTTAATGTTTTGAAGAATTAGCAGGTTGTAGCCTTAGGCCAAGAAAGACAGAGATCAAAGAGTATTGGAGGCACACTCTGTTCCTGAACTGGACTTCTGATGCCTTAAAGTAGCTGCCGTGTGTACTTACCAGGTTTAAATTACTGCTGAAAGGCTAACTTGAATGCAGTTGGGGTATCATTAAAATGTACTAATGGATTATGGTTTTCAATGTGTGGCACCAAGGTGGATGACTACAGCTCCTGTGACATGTGTTATGTCCTGTGCCAGTCCAGAGGAGACAGAAGAACTTTTTATTTTAGCATAATTTATTTGAGCTAGAGCTTAGGGCAAGGCCTTAAAAATATCTAAGTGGTTTCTATCTGTAAAAGACATCTCGTGAAGAGCAGCTGTTGGCTGTTCTCACATGGGAAAGCCTGGCAGGATGGAATACCCTGTTTTGAAGTTGTGCCCTTTTACACCTGTGACTATGACTGTAAGTCCGCACAGATGCACTTAATTGTCTTCAGTGGGACTGTGGTTTATGGAGAGTAATTGGCTCAGCAGGTGAAATTGAGGCAATGTGATGATATGTCAGAATTCGTATATTCAAACAAACCAACCATACTTTCTTCATATGTAACTATGTTGGCTTTGGAGCGCATACAGAAGTAGAAAGCGTTTCAATGAGTCAATTCAGCAAAGATGATTCTGAATGTTCTTGAGAAGCAGGTATGTGCCGTGGGCAGATACCATCTTTACATAGTATAATTGTCTTACGTGGAGACTGAAGGGTAGGCTTGCTGATGGAGAAGGTATAGTTAAATGTTCAGATTGCTTCAGCGTTTGTACCTACACTGGTTTTGTAGCTGCAGGTGTGGGAACGTGCAGCCTGCTGGTGCTTCTGGAGGGCAGTGGTCCTATCCGTTTAACAGTAAGTATTCTGAGTCTTGGTGCTTGCACATGTGGAGTTGCATTGCTTAAGAGCAAAAGTGTATGTGTGGTGTTGCTTGTTGTGACTGGAAAAGGGCAGGTAATGTGTTTGTGCTTCATATCTTAAAATTAAAGGTTCTTTTGGGTGATCTAAGGTGAGGTTAGAATGAAGCCTAGCTGGGAGGACTGTCTGGGAACTTACCTTGGAGAAAGCAGGAGACCGATGTTTTCAACCTATTCTCATGAGGAAGACGTTAGTAAATGAAGGCTAAAATAGTGGTTTGTAGTAGACAGCAAATAATCTCTTGCTGTTACAGGGTCTCCAAACTACTGTGTCTGTAGACATAAGCGTAATTGAGTACTTGATTTTTTTAATCTTTGGTAATAAATGAATTTCACTCAAGAATGTCCTTTTTGACTCTCTTCTCAAAGTCCTATCAGCTGGCTTGATGAAGAATCCATTTTACTGTGGCTCTGTGTTGCTTTTTCTTGAAAGCTGTCATTGTAGTAGGAAAGACCATTCTCTGCTAGAGATGGTAGAACAGTTGATGACTGTAGAGATGAGAGGATGTGGTCTGCTAAAAGTGGTTTCTGTAGTATAAACAGAGTAGTATTTTGAGGGGAAAAACCAGAATAGGGACAGACAGTTCTTTGTCTTTCTTTTTCAAGAATGTTATTTCACAAATACTCTGTTCACTCAAAAACACTCTGAAAACATCATAAGTGACATAATGATTCCTTTTTTTTCTTTCCTCGGTTAAGTAATAAACCCTTGACTGGGAAACTATGAGGGAGCCGGGTCATGAGGTTTATCTGTTAGATCTGGAACCAGAAATAGTAGTCACTTTGTGACTTGGCCCAGTAGATGAAAGAAACAGTGGTAGCAGGAGCCCTTCCCTGTCGAAGTCCCAGTATGTCTGGAGTGGAAGGTATTCCTCCCACTCTGAGGAGTGGGCTGGCTAGTTGGAAGTGGAAAAGAAGGCACGTTACTGGCTTGGGATGAATTACCCTTCAAGATATTGATGGTCAGACTGACCATAGTTCGGGCATTCCCTTGGAAAAACAAATAGGAATGCCTAATATTTGAGGGATCCTCTTTTAAAATGGCAGAGAGCAGAATCTGTAGAGCTGATTGACTCTTTCTAGTCTGATAGTGAATTATACTGATTTATTTCATCTATTAAAGAAGAAGAGAATTTGCTTACCAATTCTACAGAAAGTGTAGAGGAAAACCGATTTGCTGTGGTTGAGCTTCAGAGTTGCTTTTATTGAGTCAGATGTCTGTAAACTAGCATCATACTTGTTTCAGACTATCGCTGATAATTTCTGTATATTTTCAGTGAATTAGTGTGTAGCTATCCCCTCCCAGTCTATACTGAAGATCACTTGTTTTCTTTTGCGCTGGTACAGCAGAGGAGTGCTCAGGCAAGCCCAGAGAGCAATTCACCAAGTCCCTTGCCAAAGTATTTGTACAGTTCATGGCTCCTCCTTCATGAAGGAAGAGCTCAGTCTTCCCTGGCAACGTGACACATCCTATTTCAAGAAGGATTCCAGTTACTGTAAGAAGAGAACAAAAATTCTGGAAACACTGCGGGGATGGTCTGAAAATTAGGGCTCAGATTTTAACTTAAATGGAAATTTTTCTTGCAGAGCGAATATGCCTGATGTTAGTTAGAGTCCTACTGTGTATATATATACTCCTAACTGTTGAGTTCGGTGTAGGTGAATGATAAATGAATGTAAGCATGTTGAATTTAGAGGTTAATTTAAACAACATTACATGCATTACTGAGAGCAGAAAAAATAGATGTAGTTTTATATTCAGCAAAACTGTGACAGAGCTGCTCTATATGAGTCCTCAGCACTTGTCAATGTTTAACTGAGATGGTGCTCTTGCATACTATAGTCCCTCTACGTTTGTTGTGCTGGGCCTGAGTTAAAAGAAGTCTGAAGTATTATCTTTTTTTATCTCTGATACTGTACACATGTGTGATAGGTTTAAATTAATTAGTCTGCATATCACTAACAGTTTAACTGAGAGATTATACATGTACTTTGCATGTATTGAGGGATAGCTTTTGTGAAACTCAGTAAGATTGAACTGTGCTCTGTGCCTAAGCTGGTTCATCAAATTGCACATTCAAGAATCTGACTAAATGCCTGAGATTAAACATAATAGCATGTAGCCTAAATTTAATGAGGGATGATCTCCTCATGTAAGCTTCCCTCCCTCCCTCCCCTATCTGGTTACTATTCCTAGAAATTTGGGTTTTTTGTTGCTTCTTAAAGCAAGCAAGTCTGAGGCAGGAAGCTTTTCTTTTGCAAGCGCATCCTTAATTAGTTCGTCGTCCTGAATCACTCCTGGCGATTTGCTTAATGGCTACTTTGTAAATGTGATTAGTTATTAGACATACCTAGAAAACAGAAACACTCTGGAAAAACCTTACTGAACAGACCTTTACTACTACTACTACAATAGCACCTCTTTGCTATTGAACTTAGACTATGTAGCTGTTGGCCACCATAGAGGCAAACTGCTTGAAGTAGCTCATGCACAGGAGGTTGATGAGGTGATGGAGTGTTTTGTAATTGGCCTGTGGTGCCCATGCATGAGAACTTCTCTCAAAGCACTGTTTGGCTGTGGAGAGTAATTGGTGGAGTGACTTTTTAAGATACGTAGATTACAAAGATAGAGGGAAGTAAGTATCAGGAGAGGGACTTTCTTCCACATTGGGAGCTATTTTTATCCTGCTCCTGTAACTATGCAAATACTCCTAAAGTCATCAGAGTGCAGCAGTAATGTCACTGTTCCCTCAAACCAGACTCAGTAAATGGATGGGATTAGCAAGTTGATTGCTAATAGTTTTTTAAAAAGTTATCTCTTTTTCCTAAGCTCTATCTCCTGATTTTAAGAGAAGCTGAGAAAACAGTGAATATTGATTATTTCTGTGTTGCATACATCTTTATTTATGCTAAGTAGCTGAACCTTAAAAAAATCTAATCATAGAATCATAGAATTGTCTACATGGGAAGGGAACTTTAAGATCATCTAGTCCAGCTATCAACCTAACTCTGATATAAATCATCAGTAAATCATCTCACTGAGAACTATGTCAATCCGTCTTTTAAATACCTCCAGATGGTGCCTCAACCAAATCCCTCAGCAGCCCATTCCAATACTTAATAACCCTTTCAGTGTAAAAATTTTTCCTAATATCCAATCTGAACCTCCCCTGGTGCAAATTGAGGCCATTTCCTATTGTCCTATCGCCTGTGACTTGGATGAAGGACAAGATGACATCTGGGAATACACAGCACAGCTTCACCAAGGCCAAGTTGTGCCGGTACCAACACGAGCCTTGCTTTGAGGAGGTGACTGTCCGAGCAGGACAAGGGCAGAGTAGTCACTGCCAGTTACTTTGACTTTAGCGAGGCCCATGACACAGCCTCCCAGGGCATGCAGCTGGGTGTCGTGTGGACAGGAGAAGGGGACTATGCAGTGGGAGGTCCACTGCCTTGTGCTCAGCAGGGCAAATAGCCCCTGTGGGGCAGTTGCTGGTGGTGGTGTGCCTCAGGTCAGTGGTGGGGCTGATGCTGGTGATGGTCTGAAGTAAGGGCCTGTGTGGTAGTGGGACAGACCGCCTACCGCAAGGCTTTGTGCATCCCTTGCCATCTGTGGAAGGCAGTGGCGCGATGGAAGCCAGGCCCTCTTCTCTCCTCTCCTCTGGGGCTCAATGCAGAATAGATGGCACCTCTTTACAAGGGGTGGGGGTAGGGGGATGGGAAAGAATGACTCATTTTGTGAGCCAATGCAGGCAGGACACAGGAACAACCACAAAACCATGGATTAAGGGCAAAGAACAATTTACTATCAAAATCTCACAGATCGAGGAACCTCGGAAGCAGCACCCGGGCAGAGGCAGGCAAGCAGGGGACGCAGGCGCCATGAAGGG
>VXAK01020101.1:0-22553 GCA_013399435.1 Arenaria interpres | reverse complement strand
CAAGGGATGTGATTCTTCCCCTCCATCTCACTCTCATTAGACTGTACCTGGAGTACTGTGTCCAGCTTTGGACTCCTCAGCACAGGAAGGACATGGACCTGTTGGAAAGGGTCAGAGGAGGGCCATGAAGATGATCAGAGGTTTGGAGCACCTCTCCTATGAAGACAGGCTGAGAGAGTTGGGGTTGTTCAGCCTGGAAAAGAAAAGGTTCCTGGGATACTTTATAGCAGCCTTCCAGTAAAGGAGGCCTGTAGTGGAGAGGGACTCTTTATGATGGCGTATAGTGATAGGAAGAGAGGTGATGGTTTAAAACTGAAAGAGGGTAGATTTCCATCAGATATGAGGAAGAAATTCTTTACTATGCGATTGGTGAGGCACTGGAACGAGTTGCCCAGTAAGTTATGAGTGCCCCTTCTCTGAAAGCATTTGAGATGAGGCTGGATGGGGTTTTGAGCAACCTGATCTAATGGTAGGTATCCCTCCCTAGCACAGCGTGGTTGGAACAAGATGATCTTCAAGGTTCCTTCCAACTCTAACCATTCTATGATTCTATGATTCTATGGTTCACTCGTGGGGTGGTGTGCAGAGCGAGAAAGGCATTGATTGCTTAGCAACAACCAAAACCACCAGTATTCTATTAACACTGTTCTCATCCCAAATCAAAAACATGGTACTATACCAGCTGCTAGTAAGAAAGTCAGCTCCATCCCAGTTGAAAACATAACACCATCTAAGCATTTATTTTCTGTAAAGAAGAATCTTCACTTTGATTGTTTCTTCTATGGAAACTCTTCATGCTGTTTGTTTCTATACTTTTCACAACTGCTCTATATCCCTTTTGAGGGAGACACACATCCCTCTCTAGACACTCCTGTTGAGACCAGAACTGCACATAGTGTTGAAGGATTGACTGCACTGTCAATTTGTACAAAGAAGTAAAGATGTCTTCAGATTTATTCTCTCTTCCTTTCCTAAAAACTCCTAACACTTTTTGCTTCTTGGATTATTACAGGGCACTAAGCTGTCATTTTCACAGAACTATCAGTTATAACCCCATCAGTGGGTAGGAACAGTCAGCTTATAGCCATTCAAGTTTTATGTAAAATTAGGATTTTACATACATTGCACACATTAAAATGAGTGTATCACTCTACATTTATCTCCACTGAATTGCAATTGACTTTTTATCACTCAATCAGTAACATTACATTAGTTGGCTGGTAAAATGATTTATTGTTTTTTTTTGTTGATGGAAAAATTGTAGTTCATCTTTTGTAGTTTACTTAAAAGCAAAAAGCAAAAACAAAAAAAAGTGCCCTGTGTTGTAAAAGAGCATGACATTATCTGAACAAAAAAAAGAGGATGGTGGAGATGACTCTTCATTCTCTGCGGATTTCTGAATACTCTACGTGTGCAGTTCCAGGCTGGCTGTGTTCATAAAACCCGAAAGAATGACTGAAGCCTGCTGTCATGAGAAAGCCATAGAGCTTAATTAAAATAACTTACAGTTTAATTAAAATAGCCATATACCACTGTGACTATCTTAGTGAAGTAAATTGTCCTTTTGCTTACATAAAGGATAGCAAAGTTGGCACATCATGTTGCAAAAATACACCAGATACTACCAGAATAGACATATGTTTCCTGACAATTTGCTGGACCCTTGCACCATCCCTCATACTAAAAAACAAAAATAAAACCTTTTGATGTTATTCAAGAGAGCAAGTGGGTAGATATTTCATGAGGTTGCATAACCAGAGCTAGAATGGAAATAAGATCTGACACAGAGAAGAAAGGAGACAGACAGTCCTTCAATATACACAAGCCTGTTCTTAACATAACACCCCAAGACACATATATTCTTCCAACTTCTCTCCTTTCAGCTGCATGACTTCAGGAGATTTAAAGAAATAAATGAAATATGAAAGAAAACAGACCACCCACTCTCAGCAGCATGCAGTTATGGATGTAAGTAATCAATCATTGCAATATTCTGCCCCTGACAAGAACTTGAACCCCTAGCAAAATTAGAGCTCCTTTAAATGCAGTTATTAATAGCAACACTAACTGAAGTGACTTGCTGCCTAGGCAAGCTAGCTGAACAAGTTTGCAGCTCAGAAAATGACAGCCACTCAGTGCCTACAATTGCCTTAGGAAGTGCACTGACAGAGTCTATGGAAATGTTCATTAACTCAGACATATGTTCATTAGGTCAGTTCAGTCACTCCAGACATTCTTGATTACTGTTTTCCCCACAGCAGACTTACAAAACCAGGGAGGGAAAGGGATACGCCAGATGTAGGGCAAGATTCTCTGGCCCATTAAATCTGTGATCAAATATGTCAAAACAGGCACTTCTATTAACAGAAGAGCCTCTTGATGATGAGAATTTTTTTTCTTCACAAAGTAATGTTGGGTTTACTAAGGGGCTTATCCTATATGCTGTGGTGCTCACCCTGAGAAAGTACCAGGGGTTTGGACTCCTACCTGACTCACACTACCAAAAATCTCTGCACTTACTTCAGTGATCTGTAAGTGCAGCCAAACTATAAAATAGCAAAATTTGTCAAATCATGCAAAATTATTCAGAAGAGCTCATGCTTGAGAAGATGTTAAGGAACTTTAGAGGGACCCAGCAAAATGAAAAAACGTCAGAAAGATATATTGGTTTAATTTAAATCTAGCCATTATCTTCATGAACTAAAGATATATTTTATAAGCCACCAGGAGTCTCTAACTCAGTCTGTTTTAGACTATTTTCTGAATGTTTTTATAGACCTGGTTACAATGGAGGTAGCTTTTTTAATTTAGCAGAAAAGAAAAATAATTGAAGACTGGAGGAAACAATATTAGGTAAAGCTTTCTTTTGCTGAAACATAAGCTTCCTCTCCTGAAGTGCTGAAACATCTCTATCATCATATAATTAAATTAAATTTTCCTTCCCATCAAATTTTTAGTCAAGAAAGTTCTCAACATATATCTGGGTGAAATGTCATATTGACAGGAATAGAAGAAAAAGAATAAATAAAATGTCATCTGACATCAACTTTTTGGTATTAATATTTTTTTACACACAAAATTTCAATTTTCATGTTTAAATATATGTGCTGAAAAATTCTGTGAGCCAAACTTCTAGGAAAAGTGAGAATCTCCAGCAAATATCTTATTTTGATGAAGGAGCATTTCCTTTCAGAAATAAAAAATTAGTCAGAAATTTTCCAGTTATTACATGGTAAAATTTGTTCTTAACGCCTATACAAAGTTAATTAATAATTTCAGTTCTTCTTTTAAACTATGTATTCACATCACTGAAAACTGCTAAAACAGGGTTATTTGTTTACTTTTCTCTCCCTGAAACAACTTTAGCATAGTTCAGTAGTCTATGTAGTATGGTTAATAATTTTTCTTCCATGTTTACTTTATGTCTATAATTTTCTTTGGGGAAGGGGAAGAATACATCATACAACAACATTGCACTGTGAAGATCTTTGGTAGTTAAGAGGTACTTCAGTACTTAGGATTTACTAGGACACTGGAAACAACACCAAAAAAAATCTCTATAAATTCCCTAAAAGAGTATATAATATTTATTAAGAAATTTCTGAAAAAAAATTATAAAAATCACAACTGTATAGTCCAGTTAATGGTATGTTATCAGATTATCTGAAGGGCTATATAGCAACCCAGATTTTTATTTAATGAACAATTGTGTTTTCACTGTCACAGTGACTGTGACAAGTAAGAACTCTGGCATGTGACATAAAGTAGGATAGTCTGACAGTTTTGTTCCAATGGTGGCTGCTGGTAGCAAATAGACAGTTATTGTTTAATTATTTGATGTTCAAATTAATGTTTTACCGTGCTAAAGTATAGTTAATTATATTATTAAAGATACTGCTCATTATTAATGAAAAGTACTCTACATTCTAATATACAGAGCTCTAAATTTATCAGATGCATAAAATGTGATTTCCAGTGAGAAAACCACAGCTTCCGTAGTATCCTACAGATATTTGAGGACCCTGAAATATCAGAGAAAGCAATCTGTCATAGGTAATGTAAAAACATTGAGTAGTCTGGTACTTGACATAACAAGGATAGAAATAATCTTTACAGATCAGCCCTTTACTCAGTGAAGACTGCTTAATCTCTAAAGGAAGTTTCTGACCAACCTAGTCAACATACTCATCTCAGTTTGATCTTGATTTGATTGCTGTTATAAAAAATGCCAAAGGGAAATAAATATGAAGAAAAGTGTATATACACTTTTGTATGGATGTATTTATTCGTAAACTTCAACCTCTGTGTGCAGGCTTACAGCTAACATTGTCATAAAGTGAATATTTCTAGAAGAATTTAGGTTGGAAGAAGCTCTGGGAGGTTGTCTGGAAGTTGTTACTCAAACTCAGAAGTTAGTGCTAATTCCAGTGGTCTAGGCAGCTTCTGTTAACTCAGAAAAGACCACAAAATAAAAAAACCATACTATTCCTAGAATTACTGTTTTCCAAATACTGTAGTATTTCATTTGTCTTTCCAACATGTAATAAATTAAAATGCATTCTCTGTATTCTGTAAAGCTTTAATTTACTTCAAAAATATAGCCTCTAGTTTCATTGCCATTCACTAGGAGTTTTTGCAAATGCGTGAGCTTTGAATTATGCAGACTTACACGACTGCAGTTTTCACAGCTGTTAAATTGAGTTAGCTATTTAAAAACTTACTTAACAATCAGTTAATGGAAAAGTATCTTAATTAGTTATTTAGAGAACTAGATGTTTTTTCCTTGGCAGATTTTTAAATAATAGTATTAAGCAGCTCAGGTGTAAACAAACCAAAATATAGAATTTCTTACCAATTGTATCTCATTACACTTACAAACTTTTAAGCTTTATTTTTGGAAAAAAAAAAAAGGGGATAGTGGAAGTAGAATTTAGGTTTGGCGTTTTTTTTGGTTTTGTTTATTTTTGCGTGTGTGTGTTGTTTTGATTTTTTTTGTTTGTTTGTTTTTTAAATTAACATTGAGATAACAATTATATACATATACACACACACACACACACACATAGTTATGCCCTTCCTCTGCAGTCATTATATGGGACTACCTGGAAACTTACAGTAGCATTAACAATTCAACATTAGCCACACAGAGGTCACACACGTAGCAGACTGCGGTAGGAGAAGGCAAAGTTTCTTGGATTCAGTATGGGCACACTTGCTTCCCGACTGGCCCTAAATAATGCTGCCATCCTCTGTCCCTAAAAGTACTTTTTGTCCTCCCTGGGGGTAGTGATCTGCCGACATCCTAGCTCCCTGATGTCATTCTATCAAATGAGAGAAAAAGGTAATATTAGCAATGTATTAAAAAGTAGTTAGACTCACCAGGATCATTTTGCAGAAGTGGCCAGGAAGCTGGTGGCACAAATTGTGTGACTGATACGTGGGGGTGGTAGTGTCGGTTGTTGAACCCCCAGGTATAGGCAGCATTGCAACACTGCTGCTCTTGACTGGCTTTCATAGGATGTCATTTAACCTCTAAGTACCTTCGGTCCTCCGTTAATAAATTAAGAATAGGACCATTTTGTGGGTATAATGCAAAGCTTATTTAAGAGTTGCAACGTGGGTCCTCAGAGAAGAGCTGAAAAACAATATCGGGTGCTAAAATTGTAAATCCTTTAATGGCAGAACTTTGGACTCCTGAGATCCTCCACAAGGTGATTAAAAGAAGTGCCATGAATAAATATAATGAAAACACTACTGAAAGCAAAAATAAGAAGAATGTACCAGGGTGTCAGTTTGGGCCAGATAATTCTGCTGATGACTTTTAAATAAAAGAGGATTTCAGTGCCTTGGTATTGTTTTTTTTTTTTTAAAAAGTATGTAAATTCTGAATCCTAAAAAGCATGTTCTTAACCTGTCCTTAATTTAGGTTATAAATGGAACTACACACATGAATAAGCTATCCTTATTGCTCACAAAATTTAAAAACCTAAATAATTGCAAACTATAATTCTATATTTTCCTTGTATCACTGACTTAAGGGACTTTATTACAGCACCCCATTAGTCAACTTTAAATGAATTGAAGGTGACCTCATCACTTGCTGCATACAAAATGCAATAGTTCCTGCTGCTTATAGGGCGCACATATGTGAGTTCTTCAAAAGTTGCCTAAAAACATGGGTTAGGTTCCTGGTCAGTTCTACTGAAGTCAGTGAGGGTGATTCTCTCCCCTTTTGGCACTTGTATCAGCCGTGAGTGTCACTGTGGGTTAATAGGATTGTGGAAGAAGCAAGGACCAGAAGAAGGAATAGAGGAAGCAGGAACACTGTGAGGGGAGGGCCTGTCAGCAAGCCCTAACGGCCCGACTGGTTGAGGGGAATTCTGCCCACCTGGAAGTTGGGGGTTCAAGGAAGTGTTCGTTGGGAAAGAAGATACTTAGTACTATATAAACCGCATGTTTGTTGTAATAAACGATTCTGGTTGCACCTCTGACTTGGGTCCATGCTTTCGTACGCTACATGTCACAGCTGAAGTTAATGCCTTCAAATACTGTATTGACAGAATTGTGCACTTCATAATAAGAAGTTCTTCTTTGTCTTGCTAATTTAGAATGCTTTGTTTGTATGTTAATTGAGAAAAATCTGGAATTGCTGACATTTAAAGACTTGTCCTCTGACTACTTCAGAAACAAACTACCATGGTTTATTGGGCAAATCAATCCTTTATGCTATGCAAATGAATATATATTAATATGTTTCTTTCTTTTTTACAGTTAAAAATGAAATACTGAGTTGTGTCAAAGTATCCTAACGTTTCTGCATAACTTTTTTAAGAATGTGAAATCTTCATATTAAGTAGGCCAGTTATAAATTATTTAGTAAAACTGGTTGTAAGGGAGGAAGGTAAAGCAGATTACATTTCACATATCTCTAATCAGAAAATACTATAGACACAGAGAAAAGCTTTTCTGTAAGGAGATGTATGAAGTATTTTTATTAAATCCACAGTGGTGCAGGAAGTAATACGAAACAGAGGTGAAAACAACCAAACCAAACACACACTAAAGTTTACATTGTCTGTGTTTTAGTTTGCAAAGTGTTCAGCATTAATTCCATTATTGCTCTTCTAACAACCAGACAATCTGTTGACGGAGAATAGCATTTAGTGTGACAAGGATTGTAAGAAAAGTTAACACAAACTTCGAAGAAAATCTGAGAATTTTAAAGAGATACTTTTGTTACTTGTCCATCTTAAAAATAGTGACCGTGACTTAACATTACAACTGTGCTTCAGCTGTATTTAGTATATTTGAAAAAAAGTATTAATAAAACATGAAGCTAATAGGCAGATTAAAAGGAGAATTGGATACATTACAACCTAACCATTCCTTAATGACTGATATATTTTTAATTACATCTTTCTGAAATGTAGAATATGCTCCCCCCTACTGACACACTTTTTGTCTGATAACATGTGAATTAATGAATCTTAAAAAAATTAAGATATAGATTCATGGTAATATAGCTTATCTTCTTTAGTTTAAAAATATCACATTATGAACATAACTTCTGTGAAACATAAATATGTGCATTTTTCTCCACAGTTTAAGATGAACATTGACTTTATCATGTGATTAATTTAATAAAGGTTTTCAACAAGTTTTCAGGACCTCAAATGGCCTAGTTGGCATTCCTGATGTAAACATAGTTTCATTATCTTTTATGGGTTGTTTAGAGTCAGACAAACAACTGCACAAGCTTGACTCTGTTCCACTCAGAGAGTGAATGGCTAGTACAGCATAGAGAAACATGCTTTGTCTGCTGGAAATTTGCAGAACTGGAGAAGATGCATTTGAAGTAATATGGCATTTTGTTATCACATCAGATGAAAGATATATATTTTTTTTAATTTTTTCTTCATTTACATTTATTTTCTTAGAATTTTTGTTTTATTTTCTAATGGAACATTCAATTAATTGAAAATATATATATTTTTTTTCTTTTGAAAAATCCTTATCTGCTTTATTAATAGTCAGTAATAAAACAAGGTGAAATATAAAATATTCTCTTGGGGTCAGACCTTTCCAAATCAGAATTATACCTGAATTTTTGGTGATTCTTTTCTTTCTCTAAAATTATATGAAAGATGTGCTGACTCTGCAATATATTTGTCCAAAACAAAGCAAAATATAATAAAACGATAGAATAGATTGGGTTTGAAGAGGCGTTTAAAGGTCATCTAGTCCAACCTTCAGGGACATCTTAAACTAGATCAGATTGCTCAGAGCCTTGTCCGACCTGACCTTGAATATTTCCAGGGATGGGGCATCTACCACTTCTCTGGGTGGTGTTTCAGTGTTTCACCACCCTCATTGTAAAAAATTATTCCTTATATTGAGTCTGAATCTACCCTCTTTCAGTTTAAAACCATTACCCCTTGTCCTATCACAACAAGACCTATAAAAAGTTTGTCCCCATCTTTCTTATAAGCCCCCTTTAAGTATTGAAAGGCTGCAATAAGGTCTCCTAGAGTCTTCTCTTCTCTGGGTTGAACAACCTTAACTCTCCAGGTGGGGTCTCACAAGAGCATAGTACAGGTGCAGAATCACCTCCCTTGACCTGCTGGCTGCACTTCTTTTGATGCAACCCAGGATATGGATGGCTTCCTGTGTTGCAAGTGTACATTACTGGCTCATGTCCAGCTTTTCATCCACCAGTACACCCAAGCACTTCTCCTCAGGGCTACTCCCACTTCCTTCAAACCCCAACCTGTATTCATAGAATCATGAAATGGTTTAGGTTGGACAGAACCTTAGAGACCATTGAATTCCAACCCCCCTGACATGGACAGGGACACCTTCCACTAGACCAGGTTGCTCAAAGTCCATTCCATCCTGGTCTNTCCAGAGCTGGATGCAGTACAGCAGGTGTGGTCTAACCAGAGCAGAGTAGAGGAGCAGAATCACCTCTCTGGACTTGTCTGGCCATGCTTCTTTTGATGCAGTTCAGGGCTGCAAGGATGCGTCGCCGGCTCATGTTGAGCTTCTCATCATCCAACACCTCCAAGTCCTTCTCCTCAGGCCTGCTTATCCTCAGTCCATTCTCTGCCTAACCTGTATTTCTGCTTGGGATTGCCCTTGCACTTGGCCTTCTTGAACCTCATTGGGCTGGCATTGTCAAGTTCTCAAACTTCTCAAGTTTGTCCAGATCCTTCTGGATGGCATCTCTTCCCCTAGGCATGTCACCCACAGTACTCATCTTGGTACTCATCAGCAAACTTGCTGAGGGTGCCCTTGATCTCACTGTTTATGTCACTGGTGAAGATATTAAACAGTACTGGCCCTAATATGGACCCTGAGGAATACCACTCATCACTGATCTCCATCTGGACATTGAGCTGTTGACCACTACTCTCTGGATGTGACCATCCTTATCCACTGAACAGTCCACACACCAAATCCATATTTCTCCAATTTAGAGGGATAGATGTTGTGGGAAACTGTGTCAAAGTCTTTACAGAGTTCCAGATAGATGACATTCGCAACTCTTTCCTTGTCCACTGACATAGTCACTTCATCATAGAAGGCCACCAGGTTGGTCAGCCAGGACTTGTCCTTGGTGAAGCCATGCTTGCTGTCTCAAATCACAGAAACTGTGATACACGATCATACAGGTTGTCAATGTAGGCAATTCTCCTACCTCTGCCAGTGCTAAACTGTTCATAGGATGGTGCAAGAATACTCAAGATCAACAAGTGGAAAGTATGAAAGATGCTCTATATGCATGGTGCTTAAATCTTTTCTCTAGCCCTTTTTTAGTGGATCTCTAAAATTTTAAATTTTTTTAAATTTTTAAATTTTTTTTGGTAGCCCCATAAACATCGCATAGAAAATTTGCCTGTGATTTAGTTTCTTTTTAAGATAAATTTTTGAGAATGAGTGTTTTATTATAATTTTTCTGCTTGGGTTTTTGTTTAGGTTTTTTGGGGTGTGTTTTCTGAGGGGAAATAAACATTGAAGACCAATTTAAAACTATACTTCCAGTACAAATAAAGCATTCAGATATGTATTTCATTATGTATTTTCTGAAAACAAGATTTTCTTGATCAAAATTAACTTTGTCTTTCCTTGCTTTTACTGCAGTTCCTTAATATTCTTACATATCAAAAGGAAGAAATTTCGCTTCTGTTCTCTGAATCTTTGTAGAGTTGGTGTGCTTCTATTGAGTCACGTCGTTTCTTACTTGTTTTCTTTTTTCTCATCTACTAGTGTCTCTCCACTGGTTCACTTTCCATGTTTCTAATAAACCCTTCTAGCTATTTCTAAGCTTGCATTAGTCCATGAGGTAGACAAATATCCCACTTAATAAATTCAGGGTTATCCACTTGTAACCATCACCTATATCTGTAATGTCTCAGTTATTTGTTCCTTATACACCTCTGTTTTTCTGTCTCTTCTTCCTGTCTGCATCACTAAACAGATACATCTCTGTGTACATCTGAGGTTTTCCTCCCCAGCTCTCATTCTATTTTTTGATATTGCTTCTATTCAGAAGCAAATAATACCCAAACTGGAACTATTATACTTTGGTTTCAACAAGAAATTTGGAAGAAAAGAGCTTTTCCTTGCTTTTTAAGGATTGAATAAAAATTGTTCCCAAGTGTTTCATGAAAATAGAAACTCAGGTAAAAAATAGAGAAAAGCAGAAAAAACATTTGAAAGGCTTCTATGGATATAAAGAAACTAACAAAAATTCCAAACCACTCAAAAGATAAAGTCCCCTTCTGTGCCCATTCCATGAACTACCTGAGGACTCCTAAAGCTACTCTGTGGCACTTAGTACCATTGAGAGTTGTGTGTCCTCACTTGCACAGACGGTGGAGCAATGGCCCAGGAGAAAAAAACACTTTTATCACTTTGCCGTTGGCCTAATGTTTAATGCTTGCCCATAACTTCATCCTTTGTTCTCCTATTCCACTAGTTTGGATCAGAGAGTTTGTTTTTTTTCTGTCACTTTTTCTTATATTACTTAGAACTCTGTTGTTGGATTTCACTTAAGACTTCTGCAGAGCGTGGTACAAAAATACCAGAAATGAGAGAACCATATACCATCTAGCCTGCAAGTCCATCTCTGACTGTGGCAATAGCAGAGGGTGTTTAGGAAAAGCACTCAAGCTTGGTCCTTCTCTGCACTCCAGTGATTTTCTCAAGCATCTTTGATCATTTGACTAGAGACACTGCAAGGACTATCTCCTTCTACTTCTTTTAATATCTATTTATGGAACTATTGTCTGTGATTTGTCTCATCTCTATCCTGATGATACTGTCCGCTGCTGTGACCCCTATGCCTGGAATTTCCAGAAATGCCCTGTCCCATATATGAAAAAGTGCTGTATTTTGTTTTAAAATAAATCTCTACCAGTTGTATTGTTTTACTCTTAATTGCAGTATTAGAAGTTTTGAAGAAAGTCAGTTCTGTATAAACTTTATTCATCACATTCCTGATTTTGCAAATCTTGATTAGGTGCCCCTTCAGTCTTTTTCCCAGATGGAAAATATCCAAACAGTCTTTTTTATTCTCTCCTCATAAGGGAGTTTTTCCACATTCTTTATCATTATTTCTGCCTTTCGCTACATTTTCTTTAGCTTTACTGTATCTTTTCTGAGATGTCAGGAACAAAAGCACACACAGTGCCCGTAGCTTGTAAAGATTTCATACAATGGAAAAAGAACATTTTCTGTCTTGTTTTCAACAATGTCATACAGATAATTAGCAAAAAACATGAAAAATATATGGGGCTTTCAAACTGGTGCTTTCAGGCTGAGGACCTCAGTCCAAACATGAGAGTTACATTGATGGAGTCCTTGGTCCCCTGAGCTGAAAGGGGCCCATTGAAATTTCCTTAGCAGAGCTGCAGTGCAGAATTTAAAATCCCAGGTCAGACTGAGTTGAAGCCACAGCATGCTTAGACACATTCTCAGAGCTAGATATCTGAGAAACAGTATCAACAAAGACACAGTATGAAGTAAAGATCTGTGAGTGCCGAGGGACATGTATGTCCTGTGTGAACAGTGAAACCACACAGTTAGCTATGTTTAGGTATGGCTACCCATCCTGCAGTTGCATTGCCCAAATGCTGCTTAGCAGATTATTTTCAGCAAGCCTTATCAGCTCTAAAGCTACATTTTAAAAAGGCTTAAATTTTATTCTTAAGTGAACATGAACTTGCAGAGCTCAAAGGTGGCAAATTCCCCAAATCATAGGTGACATATGAATTTCAGTTCCCTTCTTACTTTGTCCTTCACCCAAACGCTCATGGATCCACAAACGCAAAGGTGCAAAACTCTTACAATTTCAAACAGCATAAGAACTAAATTGAAATAATTTTTCTCCTCCAAAAAAGAGCATTTTAGTTCTTTTCAAGATTAAAATAACGAAACTGTTTCTGGTTTGACATATTGCTTCGCACTGCAAGTCTTTATCAACAGTGATTGGGTTTAGATAGATATTTTGTATCTTCAGTTTCAAGAATGCCATTCTTTTTCCTGTCGCTGGGAAAAAAAATCAGAAGACCATGAGTTTTATGCAGCATAAACAGACAAAGATATCCTTTGAGTTTCTCGTATTTTTATTACTTTTGAGTTAGTAGCTGAATATTTTGAGAAATTTCTTTTTTAAAAACCAATAGTTTCCAAAGTAGGAAACTATTCAGGACCTTTTAAAATATAAATTTGGAAGATATTTAAAGATCTGAACTTCATTTTGCTAGTACATTACTTGGTTTGATTTTTCCATTTTGGAAGATGTAATATCAAGATTAAGGATATTAAAATTAGATCCTAATTATAGTTTATTTTGAAGATACTTTTTAAAGAAAAAAAGAATTCAGCCAGATGTTTCTCTGTTGAAAAGACAGAATTGTTTATTGTTTCCTGTTATCCAGATAGAGTTGATTGGATTTCCCTCTACTCTTAGAGAAATCCAAAAGAACGTCACATTTTTAGAGCAACATGATTTTCTGAAAAACCAGACATTTTACAGACATTAGGGCAATCTATCATTGGAAATTGTTTAGTTGCTACATCGTTACACAGGGTGGTTCATCAGAGATTTGCACTGGCAGTTGGTAAACTTTATAAAAATTATGCATGGTATTTTCTTTTACTTTCCTTTCAAATTGTTTTTATTCCCTGAGGAGAGAATTTCCTTGTAGATTGTTTCCAAATTTGGGAAATTCCAAATTCTTCACTCAGATGCTGACACAAAGCATACCTTTGGTCAGATCCTTAAACCAATGGAAAATCAAGTGTCTCTGCAGCAGCAGCAGCAGAGCAGGAGCTGCCCCGTGGATCATCCTGTGCTAGCTGACTCTGTGGGACACCTGTTCTACAGGGCTGGTCTCACAAGAAGCACTGTCTCAGCTACCTGACAGTAGAAATCTGAACCTTAGTGAGGAAGAGCTAGGCAGGCATCCAGCCCAGGAAAACAAGCAATTTTGTCTAAGTCTAAGCATGTTAATGGAGTGCAAAAAAAATCTATCTTGACTAAAATTATGATTCAGTCATTAATCTAGAGTTCCATGAACAACCCATGATCTATTGCACCAAATATTAAAAAAGATATGGATTGAAAATTTCAAAATTAATGGTAGGGAATTTTTTTTTCTGTATGTGAATATGTAGGCAAAAAATGAAACAAGTTACAGCAATATTGAACTGAAAGATAGCCTTATTACAGGACATGAACCAGGGGATGTCATATTGCAGGAGAAAATCTTGAGATTCCAATAATTTGTTTTAGAGTTATGTTTAGAAGATTACTTTCCAGAGGAGCAAAAGAAAACATACACATCTTAATGCCATTATAGATTTCCTTTGATTTTTTTCTCTTTTCTGAAATGAAAATAAATAAGATCTCACACAAGAATAAATAGTACATTCTGAATTAGAAACCAAGGAAATTATATGTAGAGACTATATTTTCTAAATAAATTTTGGCTTAAGCATTTCATTTATGCTAATGAGAATATAAGCATCAAGTGCTTAAAGCTGTATTTAAAATGTTGGACCAAATGAACTAGTTTGCAGAACTCTGAGAATATTAAGCAAGACAGTTTTGTATTTTTTCAGAAACCTGCCAATGCACTTTCATTTACTTAGGAATTCAGAGCATCTATACAAAGTGGAAGGCATAGCTGTTGAGGAATATACTTTCTTAATTACAAAACTCTGCATTTACACCTTTACCATAGGGAGTACAAAGTGAAAAATCCTGCAGTAGCTATTTTACATAAAACCTTGTAGACTAAGGTTTACAGATTGTTTCAGTGTCTTCTTGAGTGTTTTGCCTCTATTATCTCATATCTGATTTTATGCTCTTCCTCTTTTCTGGGAGGGGGAGTGGGTGTGTGAGAGGACAGAGTGTTATGCAGATGTGCTACCATAGCAACTGCTGCCAGTTACCAGACCAAAAATCAGTTATGAAGTCCAAACATGACTTTTTGAATCTGATACCTGAGGCTGGTTGTTTGCAAGGCTTGCTCCGGTTGTTCTCAGTCTTTTCTAGTTGTTTTCTTCATTGTATTCTCCAGAGGCTGAATACATGACCTAAACCTGCCACAACGGCAGCATTCTTTCCTTCACAGTCCACTTTTATTCATCGGTAAAGAAAAGTCATCACCTCTTTTTCAGTGCGTCTCAAATAATATTAATGCTTTTTTTTTTTGAAACAGCCTGTTTTGGGAAAACAGGAAGAAGTGCTTTGTTAATCTTTTCGCAATGGTTTTACATGATATAATACCAACCAAGATTGTCCGAGAGGTGACAATATTTTGCTTCTTTCTTTCTTAGTAGTTTTCTGTACTGCTTGGTCAAATTACACATCATGAAAATTCTGTATATTTTCATTTTCTTAGGTAAAAGATATAATTCTTCTGTAAAGTTTCAATTCAGGAACTAATATCTGAAACACTGGTAAGATACTACTTGAGATCTGAATATAGAGAATCTCCATACATTTTCACAGGTAAGTAGGAAAGAAATAAGGACATCTTTCCAGACATACTTGGTAAAATATAGGTAGGCTGCTTATACATGGGGATGTATATGTATTGTTTAAGAGAGAGAAAGATGAGTCCTACAATTGTGCTACAAGTGTCCTATAAATTTTTAAAAAAGGTAACAAGGCAACCTTTTTACCAAAGATAGAATAGAAACAGAGTTCTTGTCTACTTTCACACTGAAGAATGGGGCACCTGAATGGACTTTCCTCTTGCCGCAACCAAAATACTTTAACAGTGACTTAATCTTCATTAACCCGGAAAGTTATCACTCTAGATGAATCATGCATGCAATAATTTGGATACATTAATCCAGCCTGTGGGTTGACAGATATTAGTTCCTTGGATGTTTTATTGGATGCTTTGTTTCTGAAAGTGAAAAGTAAATACTGAATTTGCCACTCAGATTTCCTGTATCAAATTTTAACAGTGTGGTAAATTAGCACACAAATAAAGGAAAAATGAAAAGGCAGTCTAACCTAGTTTCAGTTCGAAATTTATTTGATGTAGATACATGTCCCTCAACTAGCCTGTGGCTATGAGAGTGCACATGCTGTCTCAAGTAACAGATGAAACACCAAAAGCTGTAACATTCAAGTGCATGTATTTTATGCACATAAGTAGATATTGGTTGCTTCATTGGGGCTTGTTGTTTATCAATGAATATCAAGACAATCAGTCTCAGCACAGAAATGAATTGTATGGACATTTCTGCTACCTGAGCTCCATGGAAATGGAGGTCTGGGAAGTTTTCTCATAGGGAGCCTTCCTGTTGCATTGACCTAAATGATTTATTGCTACAGTACAACTGAGTTGCAACTGCTAAAGTCCCTAAGTATTTCAATATTAATTTTTCTATTTCTAGCTTTGCCTGGAATCCCCTATGTTTGCTCTGAACAGCACAAATGATTATGTGCATAGTACGTCTCTGTTGAAAATCCAGGAGACCTTCATGCACAGCAAGTTTTTTTAATGACAAGGTATTTTGAAATGAATGAACCTGGAGTGATAGAATAGAATAGAGGTTTAATTTTGATAAGAACTGATTCTGGTTGATGTATTGGTTCTAGTCCTTGGTTGCTTAAGTGAAAAGAGCATAGAGAGTGCTCTAGCACAACTAGAGATTTCTCTTTAAAGGAAGGCTACAGCCAGCTTTGCGTAATTTTTCTTGCCAGAGTGGACATCACTGGAGCATGCTGCATGCCGATTTCTGTCATGGCCCATAAGAAACTGTTCCGCTTGGCAAATGTTAGACTTTAAATTGCAATGAGAGCAAATATAACCCTCAAATCTGCCCTGGTATTGGGAATAGAAAGACAGAAGTTCTGCATGCTGCCTTGAAAGCTGCTCCTGCTTTGAGTGTTGTTGAGGTATTGCCCAATTGCTTGTTGTTATCATTTGTTAATTTTGTCAGAGGTTTCCAGTATGGAAACATTACAAAGAGAAAAGTTACTCAGTCATGTAGAGACCAGTAGAAAATGCTGTCTTCTGTTTCAGTAGGAAAGCCTGACTTTGACTTGACATTGATGTTAAGCAATACATTACTGTGAAATCAGTCCCATGGAAATCAGAGGGGTTGAGCATCTAAATCACACGCTCAGTTCTAAATAAGCAGGGAGCAGAACTGAGGATGAAGGTTAACGTTAGGATTTGGAGTAGCATTTGTGAAGCTGAATGCTTGAATTTTAGACTAAATGATTTTTCATTTCACGGATACTTTAACAGATGCACTTGGTTCAATAGAGAGCAATCCTCCACATATCAGCATTAATAGTAAAATATTCCATTATGGTCAGTAGTTTTATCATGAACACATGAATTATTAATACCAGTATTTCTTCTATAGTTTTCTACAGCAGCATTTGGGTGTTTCCAAGATAATGCAATCCTAGAATATATCAAGCAAATTTTTCCAATAGAAATAGGGAAGTATTTAAGGGCATTGCATTAAACACAAGTATACAGTGTACACTTGGTACTCCAGAAAGATACAGTCATACAGGAACCAATGCAGAAAAAGGATCCTAGGATGATTGTGGCAATAAAGAATTAATCTTATTGGCAGAGACTAAAAGCATTTGACTGAATTCACCCAGCTGAAAGCTCCCTCTAAATACCTCATGGGAGAAAACACCAGAGAAAAGGAGTTATATAAACTTAAGGACTATGCTGGAACAAGAATATTACTCTGACCTGGTCAAGAATACATTTACAGGATGGTTTCTAAATATCCAGTCAAAGAAATTCTTTATTCATTTTCAAAACAGCATAGTGAGGGCAAGAAAGCAACCCACTTTTGAGGTGGTTTTGGATGGCCCTTTATTAAAAGAGTTACATGAAGTAGTTACTCATAATATCTGAGGATGACAATATCTTGCAATATCTTCCTTTCAAGGCCAGTTCTTGTGAACACTTTTTATACAGTGGAAGTAGTGTCTTGTCATCTTTCCTTTTTTTTTTTTTCTGTGGAAAAAGAAATAAAAATTCTGCCTTGCACATAGGAAGTCAGTGACTCATACAATTATATGCCTCACCAGAATGAGTGCTGTTTGCAGAGGAAACCTGGCCACACATTTCTAGAAGCACTGAAGGAGCTCAGCACTCCGTGTTGGGGTTAAGGAGGTTTCTGGATTGTAAGGAAATTGTTGCTAGGTTGAAATGAGGGAGCACCTGTCCTGGTAGCAGCGTTGCAGCTGGGTCTTCCTGCAGCTCTCCTCCATTTCTCCATTTCAAACTCACTTCTCAGTCTGATTAGTCTAAATAAGCAATTAAATAATTTAATGCTGTTCTAGTTATCCCCAGACCCCTCTTATTTTTCCTGTCTTTTCTGCTACCTTAGAGCCAATTCTATATTTTTAAAGCCCAGTTGAACTTCCTTTCCTTGAAAAAAACCTTCAGGAGACGAAGGAATTGTTTAATCCAGCAACCAGCAGGTATATTCTTGGCTCTAACATTCATTTCTTCTTCAATATCTCCCCAGCCTGATCCACATCAGCACATTCTTCAATTGCTTCTGCTGTTCAGTCATGACACTTTCATATCCGTATGAGTGAACTACTTCATTAAATCTTTGTATTTTTCTTTGCTGAGAGATTTAATTGCTGTGTATATTGCAATGATATTTTACTGATGTTTACAGTGCTTATATCTAATTTAATTGGTTCATTTCAGGGCTTCCAGGGCAATGTCACATGAATGCTGGTTAGTAACATGAAATTGTTGAAAAGTTGAAGTATTGCTGATTATTCTTATTAAATATATTCCAAGAATTGAACTTAAGTGTTGCCTGGAAGAAAAATGAAGAAACAGACATTATTGAGGTGTATTGTATGGAGGGGAGGGTGTCACTTTAAACTCAATGTGGATTGCCTGTAATGGAGACTGATAAAAAGATAGGAAAACATGTTTTAGAAGTTTCAATTGGGTTAGTTCTAGAAAGAACAGAAACAACAATTGCCTGTGCTTTCATATCCTGCATCACACTATAGTGCTCTTATAAATAATTAATCATGTAAAAGTTTTTTACACACTCACTGCTGGGCAAAATTTTCTATTTGGAGAGGAACAGAAGCTTCACAAAGGGCAAAGGCATGAGTACTACATTAGGAATATAAGGAATGGAAAAAGACAATGGGGAATAAAGCAGATGTAAAGAAATAACAGACATTAAAACAGGGAAATTAAACACTGGAAGGATTAGCTAAGTGAACACCTGCCTTCTGGCTGCTAGTATTTCTCTTTCCACTTTGAGACGGATAATTGATTGTTAAAGGTAGCACAATTTTTTTCATTTATATTTCACTTTAACTGCACTGCAGGTGATCCTCGTGGATAATTTCTTCTCAAAGCCCAAGGGGTTACAAATAATTACCTTAATAGTAATTGAATTATGCCTTATTATCAGTATCATATAAGAATTATAGTTGAAAATGCACTGGTAATGATATATAAGGTTTTAGTTCTACTTAAAGTGATACATGCTTCAATTATATGTCAACTGAAGTTAGTACTAAACCTAATGAAAACTGTACGTGCTCCTCTGTATGCTCTCTTTAAAGCCTCTGTGAGTCTTGCAATCCATTTAGTATGGCATTAGCATCCATACCATAGGCTTGATATTGCCGTTGTGAACCAACATTACATTTATGCCATAAAATAGCTATCTTTCAAATGCACGCCACAGTACAGATGCTCTAAATTTCTATGTATAATATCAGTAGAGAAATCTGACACAAAATATTGGCACTAAATATCTTGACCCAAATGATTACTTCATTTCACATCTAGATATATTATCAAAATGAAAAGAAGGTCTGGCCAAAGCTGTAGTCCAGAAAATAGGTCAAAAAAAGATCATGGCATACCTACTATCTGGAGCTCATGAGAATAATTCGTAATCTATTATGTACAACAAAAATAAAGGGTGAGGGGGACATCTTTTATTGAATGGAATCAAGACCACAGAGTTGAGTAATCTGAAGTATAATTTTCACAGAATCATAGAGTCTTCCAGGTTGGAAGGGACCTTAAAGATCATCTTGTCCAACCATCAACCTAACTGACAAAAATAGACGCCCACACAACATACAAGGAGCATCACCATCACTAAACCATACCTCCCAGCACTACATCAACCCGTCTTTTGAACACCTCCAGGGATGGGGCCTCAACCACCTCCCTGGGCAGCCCATTCCAATGTCTGATAACCCTTTCGGTGAAAAAATTTTTCCTAACATCCAGCCTGAACCTCCCCTGGCGTAACTTGAGGCCATTTCCTCTCGTCCTGTCGCCCGTGACTTGAGAGAAGAGACCAACCCCTTTAATAAATGTCTTAGTTTGAAATAAAAATTAATTTTGCAGATGCCATTTGATTTTAATGAACATGCTTCTTCTCTCACTAAAGTCAGTGGGACATATAACCTTAACTATAATGAGAGCATCATATCAACTATGATGTGGCTCTTGTGTTTTGTCCAATTTTTACTCATATTTCATGTGTATATATACAAGGGAGGAAAAAGAGACGGAAAAGAAGAGCACCTTTTCTTTGGGAATTTCAGTGAAATAAGGTTGGGATAGTCTTTATTTCTCTTTTGGGAAAAAAAAATACTGTCATCTCATTAGACAGTGGTTACTGTAACCCAGTAAACATGACCTTATTATACTTTTCACATAATTATTAAGAATACTGATAATTTTCTTATTCTCTCTATTTACTTTCTCTTTCTTATTATAATTTATAAAGGTAAACTATTACAAAGTTTTGCATGTGAAAGGAATAACAAGCTTGGCCTAATCCCTAACATGGCTATAATGCAGCTAGGTGCCTGTGATTCAGCAGTAGCTACACAAAGAGCTGGAGAGTGAAAAAATAACAGAGAAAAATTTAAAAGGCTAGTTATTTTAAAACCCACATTTATTATGATTATAAGGACGTGAAAGTGTGAGACTTGGCCTGATAAAAGGAATAGCGTAATGATTATCTATTCACATTCAACATTCACACTCCTGCAATAATAATTTATTTTGAGATCAGCAGCAAAACAGGCCATTAGATGATGGGGCACAGTGCTTGAGAGTTACTCACATCCTCCTCCATAGTGCTGAAGTGTTCTGGTAATTGTAAGGTCAGCATTACAAACATATAAAGAAGCATGTCTTGTAAAGAGGAGGAAATATGCTCTAAAAACATATAATGTATAGACAGAGTGGATGAAAACTGTTTTCATCAGGATTCACCTCACCAGATGCAGTGTATGGAAATGTAATGTACTTTATTCTCCTCTTTCTAGATTTTATACTGTATTTGCCCTCCTTTTTCTGTGTAACCTTGCTGAAGAAAATATTTGAGGTGTGGCTAAAATAGACTTCATAAATGTATTACCTCTTATGCTTCAAGCCGAGGGAGGAATAGATTTTTTACTCCCTTGCAAATGTGTAATGCTGAGAAGCAATTAGTTTCACTGAAACTCTGCTTACAGTTGTGGGGGTTCCTTCCTGTTGAAAACTTCTTTCTAATCTTCATGCGACATTTTACTGAATGTCAAACTGTATTTTAAACATCTGCAGATGACAGCAAGAAAGTGAATTACTGAATGACTGAAACATTTTGTTACTGGTTTTCAGCCTGGGACCCTGATTCAATTCCCTCCTTTGCCTGAAGCACTTTACACTCATGTTTCCCACTTCTCAGAAGAATGCCCTCACTATCAGGATATTCAGACTTTTTGAGTGGGATCTGTAAAACTCTCTTGTTAAACCTAATCCAACTCTCACAGGAGAATCCTACTTTTTGATGAATACATGGCATCTTCGCCACCTGCATTAAGGAAGTTCAAACAGTGTTAAAGACAGGTCTCATTTCCTCCTCCCCTCTCTTATTGCATGCTCCCATCAGCCTCTTTGTATTTGGATTAGATAAAGTGTAGTGAAGGGATGTCAGACCAGCTTCCAAGACCAAAAGATTTGTTTTATACAGCAATAATTTATCACCAAAACAGTGGGGATAAACTCTCAGTTGCAGTATTAATAGCTATTTTATGTCCAGAACATGCTATCATGAATCATGTCTCCCCACCTCATCCAAAATTATTTAGTAAGAGTTATGAATTTGTGCACAGTTTTGTAAAGAGTGACATTCATGAAATTGTTCTTCTTTTGTCATTAAAATTGAATTAATTATCAGTCAAGTCCAGTAGATGAGTCATGGGAACCATTAGAGTTCCCTCAAAGTTGGTATGTGTTTTCAACTTCTTTTATCTTGTCTTCTAAGGATCCTGACTTTGTTTAAATACAAACATGAACATAAGTAACATTGTAAGACTATAAAATTGAAGAAATTTTGGGGAGCTTGCAATGACCACTCATTAATTGCCAATATATATTTTTAAAGAGTGTTTCCATATATTTGAATAGCTTTAAGTTCTTCTTTATGTCAGCAGAAAGGAATATAATTAAGACGCTAATGCTTGACTTTGAAATCAAACTTTAACTGCTATAAAGTAACCATAGAAAATATTAAAATAAACAGTGCCAAATGCCTTGCTCGAAGCATTCAAAAGCCTTTGTTACTTGTTAACATTTTCTTAGTGGTTGTGATTAATGATTTATCATGTTGTATTGATAAAATGAGGAGATTTTGCTTATTTTCTGAGATGTAGTTTGAATTCAGAGTTCCTAATTAAAAAAAAAAAAAAAAGAATATAATTTGGTCTAAAAGTATTTACTTTTAAGCTGGAAAAATACAGTTTATACCTAGCATAACAAAATTTAATTCACATAATTTCACAAGTCTGCATTTTTTGGTTTTTTTTTTTTTTGTGATAGCTTCCTAATTTAAGTGTTATTCTATTTAAAATAATTCAGTGAAAAGCCTTAAAAAGAACAATGCTTCCTAACTCAGAAAATTAAGAATTATCTTATTTGCAATATCTGTTTTGTAGCATGGGAATGCTCTTCAAATTATACATATATTTACTGAGGTTTGCTGCACAGATG
>VXAK01020098.1:21370-42072 GCA_013399435.1 Arenaria interpres | reverse complement strand
AGGTCCCTTCCAACCTAAATCATTCCATGATTTCCCATGTTTTAACATGCATAGTGTTCAGAAGCATAAATGTGGAGGGTTAGCCTCTGCAAGGCCAGGATATTGAAGGTATTTTGGAGAAATGCTTGGATTTTTTTGATTATTTGTTGTCGTTGTTTTGTTTTTTGTCCCCAAGCATATCTGGCTGTTTGTATGGCAATCCAGCAACAATGAAGTTTGTTATGGTGCCCTCTGATTTTCCTCATAGGCCGCCTTTGTTTCCGCATGCAGCTGTATAGTTTTTATGGAGATCCGAACTGCGAAGCATGAAGAAACTCTTTTGTTTGGTGCCGCTTCTGTGCATCAAATCATTCTTGATTTTCTTCTAAAGCACAAATCCACTTAACATCCCCAATTCTGGGCTGACTTTTGACTGTTTCTGTGGCTTCCCGGGTGTCCGCTGAAACTGTTGGAGCTTTAGGAACAGATTTGCTTCTGGCTTCAAATGCACTTTTCAGATGCCGTTGTCATCCTCAGCTGAGCCTAAACAGAGTTCCTCTGTGTGAGGACCACGTAGCGGCCGAAACGCTGCTGGGCTGTGGAGCAGGCAGTGGATAAGTGAAGTCTTCTGCAGATCTGGCCTTCTTGGAGGTCTCCAAATCAGTGTTTTGCTTTTGGCCGGTTACAAAACCAAACAAGCAATTATTTGTCTGAGATCCCCACCTACGAGCCCTCAGCTGTGGGTGAAGGTGCCTGGGAACAACCTGATGTGAGCAGCCTTTTTGGGAAAGGCTTCCAGGAAGCGCTCCCAGTTGATAGCAGGCAGGTTTGAGTGGAAGACGGAGTATGGTTTTTTTGGGAGAAAAATCTACGAATTTGGGTACCTTCAAATAATTTGAAGACGTTTGTTCTCCCTCTGTTTCTGCTTGGCGCGTGGCAGGTTGTTGAAGTTCCTACGGAGCGCCTGGAGCTGGCGTGACTTGCTGAGCTTTGCTGGGGCACATGGGCTCCTGGCCCCACACGTGTGGGGCTGAGCTTCTGGGCTCAATGCAGCTCAGGCTCACCTGATAATAATGGGAAGCTCCTCGGTACCTCCCATCGAGTTGTGCAGCACAATTTGATGAGCAGGAGGTGACGAAGGCTGGAGCAGATGGCTGACATCTCCCCCTGCCCCCCAGCCAGCACCCTGCGGGGGTGACACTGGTCTCCTGCATGACCAGCAAGAACTCAGACCTCTTTTTCCAGTTCCCAAGTTCTCGGCTGTGGCACGGGGGTAAAACCAGATGGTTTCTGACCCTCAACTCCAGCTCTGCAGGCAGGAGCTGGGGCTGGTTTGCGGTGATGCTCTCCGGGAACTTTTCTCACCCTGCTTAAAACAAAGAAGTAACGCTGCCAAGGTAAACGCTAACACCAAAAAACACAGACCTGGGGTGAATCCACCTTGGTTTTGAAGCATATGTTTTGTTGACCCCTGTAGTTGATGGGGATAATTTGTTGTTTGTCTGTGTAAAGAGTAGATAATTGAATGCATGACTCAATCTGATGAGCTCATGTGTTGTTTGGAAGGGATTTTTTCTGTGGCTTACAGCTCTGAGTTGACTCGCTAAATTGCTGCTGTTAATGTGCTGTTGCACACACTTTTTAAGGTCGGATGACTTCATCAGTTGTTATTTGAATAGCTCAAATTCACTCTTTTTTTTTTTTTTTCTCTTTTTCATCAGCTAGTGTTTATGTGCTCATGCCACATTTCTTCTGAGCGATTCAGTATCACTTACAGATGATGGAGAAAATAACTACTCCTCTCATAGGAGCTGCAGGGGAGGCTAACGCGCTGGCAGCATCTTCTACGTAGAGGTGCTGCTGCCTGTTTTTTAAATTCCTGGAATCAGAGGATCTCCATACTTGTATTTTTGGTGCCCGCGGTGCTTGGGTGCTGGCCCCAGCAGCTGCCTCCTGCTGAGGAGCGGGTCTGGGTGTTGGACTGGTGCATTTTGCAGTGCAAAACCTGTGTGCTCTGAACACACACTCAGCAGCTGGTGACTCCGGCCGGCTGTAATTTCCGTCCCCATCTGCCTCCTTTGACTAGAAATGAAACGACAGCTCTTTCTCTACCGACTTTTGCTCACAAGCCATCAATTCTGATATGAGTCTTCAGGCCTGGCTGCCTTTTTACTCACCGGCTGGTGAAGGCGTGAAAAAAAAACCCCAAAAACCCAAACCCCAAAATAAGGCATTTGGAACTGCACTCATAATGTGTCCTGGCTTTATATTCTGCTTTTTGGAGCAGCTTGGCTGCTGGACTCGGCAGCTGTAGGTTGACATTTAATGACCATCTTGCCATAAACCGTTTGTCCTGGTTTAAGCAACACAGGACTAATTTATCTTCTAATGCTTGGGAAAACTGCACTTTTGGAAGGCTCTAGTGGCTGAATTCGTGAAAATATTTACTTTATAGCCAGCCAGGCTCTGTGGGATTCAAGGTCTCTGTTTTAGAACCTTGCCAGGTGAAGGGACGAGGAGGAGCGTGACCCGGTCACTTGACCCAAGCTGCCAATGGGGTTATTTCATACCGTGAACAGCACATTCAATATAAATTAGAAGGTTTGCAGGGTAGTTCTCTCGGTCCCTTAATGGTGACAGAAACTCCTTGTCCCGGTGACAGAGCCCTGAGCCCTCCCCTTCCTCTCGAAGGGGAGTGCACGGCTTCTGCTGATGGAATGGGCTGGGGATAATCCTTGTATATTTTATATTAGTATTGGGATTAATACTGGTTCTTTGATATTACTGATAATTATTTAGTCTTATCCTATTAAATCTGTTTATATTTCAACCCTTGTGTTCCCCGATTCCCCAGGTTGAGGAGGGGTCATCAGGTGAGAGAATAATCGTCTAAATGACAATAAATTGTTAGGGGTTTCTCAAACCATAGCACCGTTGTTAAAAGAGAAGGTGCGGGATGTGGGATGCAAGGAGAGGGAGCATGTGAAGATGGCGATGGAGGGTGATAACTGTTCTCCTCTTGAGGGATACAGTTCTGCCAGCAAATGAGTCCTGGGAGGCCGGTGCCCGCTTTGGTTTGAGTCCGTGGAGGAGCTGGTGAGTGTTCAGCGCTGGCCGTGTTGAAGGAACGTGGTGTGGAGCTGGGCAGGAGTATCCCTGCCCTCCTTGGCCTTGTGTGTAGCTCCTGGTACACCCCTAGAGCCGGAGAGGGTTGCTGCTGGGAATGTTGCTGGTGGATAACACCGTATGGACAGGGGCTTGTTTCACCCTGAAATACCCTGGTGTGGAGGGTCTTGGTTCAGGCGGTGTTGAGAGATGCTGTGCTCGTGTCTTACTGCCCAAATTCCTGCTGTCAGCCCCAAAAGCAAGTGCGGTTTGGTTATGGGGGTGGTCTGGGGGGTTTTGCCTTGGGTTTGGGGTGGGGGTTTTCACGTGCCCGAGGCCTGGAAGTGGGAGTGATGCTCTTCTTCTGGAGCTGGTCTGCTCTCATGACCCAGCACAGACCTGGAGCTGCTGCACCCACCTTTTGGCTTCAGTTTTGTGACCTCCCAGCGTGTCTCTTCCCTCATTTATTCTCTTCAACTTGTTGGTGAGGACGGGGCTTGGCTGGACGTTGCTGCTTCTGCCTTTTCTCCGCGCTCGGCAGGGATGGGGACATCCCTGCTCATTTATTTTGGGGGAAACCGGGGCACTCTAGCCCCTCGGGCTCTCAGCTCTTAGATGTAGGGTGGTGCTGCTGCCGACCCTAGGAAACAATTATTGCTTTTCATCACTAACTTGCCCCCGTGAGAACGTTGCCCAGGGTGAGTTTGCTGGCTGGTGCCACTGCTGCCCGCTCTCCCTGTGTGCGTGGCACAGCCCAAGGAGCTGGGCAGCCTCGCATGGTGCCTGCACACACTGGGGCAAGGCTTTCCAGTTTAAAACCCAGCTTGGAAAGTCCTAGGTAACATCTGTGACGCCCAGGGACGTGGTAAAATAAACAGTCGTCTTTGGATACTGCTGGGTTATTGCTGGCGTTCGGGATAAATTAATTTCTGTGCTAAGGGCCTCAGGCTGAACTAGAGCACAGAAGGCCGTTGTACAGGTAGGGGAACAGCCACTGTACTGGGTTTTGCACAGATTAACTGGTTGGGTTTTCCTCTTTTTATCCAGCTGGAAGGTTTGCATGAGCCCTTTGGAGAGAG
This sequence comes from Arenaria interpres, assembly GCA_013399435.1. Classification (NCBI taxonomy): domain Eukaryota; kingdom Metazoa; phylum Chordata; class Aves; order Charadriiformes; family Scolopacidae; genus Arenaria; species Arenaria interpres. Next base: position 37,909 of record VXAK01020098.1, on the reverse strand, counting down.
AGGGAGGGACCTTTCAGCAGCTCCCATCTTAAACACACGCACAGGAGTGAGATGACTGCTCGCTTACCTGATTAAAAACTTGCCTGCACATCCCCAAAGATGCAACGAGGGACCGTGACAGGCTGGGGAGCCCCGCTGATACCCAGCCAGGCTCTGCAGGAGGGTCTCAGAAGAAGGGACACCCTGCCCGGACCCCTCCTGGGGAGCCTGGCCACTAAGGGACCACCAGGGAGGGGACAGGACTCTCGTGTGTAATTTATGTTCTCCCAAAAATTCAGTCTCAGATGTGGTGTTCTTGCTGGCATCCACGGCGTTGTCTGAACTGGTGATAAAGGTTTTAAACTAAATTTACTCTCAAATTAAGTCTCTGCTTAGCCACAGCTCTTGGAGTCCTTGCTGCTGAGAAGCTTCACTGGAGATTCGTTCTTAATGTCTGCCTTTTGCAAAAGGGAAGAAAAAAAAAACATTATTTACCATCCATTGACCCGCTCCAAAGTGTTTAATGGTTGCCACAACACTTGGGTTACAAATTCTTGGCAATTTGTTTATAAAGTGGGCCACACTGAGAGGTGTTCTCAGGGCTGCTCCAGGAGAAACAGAGTTTGCTTGACCCTCTTGATGGTGTTTGCCTGTTTTATAATCATGACATGCCTTTCAGTTCTTGATTTGGCAGCTGCTGGTGGAGCCTGCGTGGGGATGCTCTGGAACGCCACGCAGCACGGCCACCGCTTCAGAGCTGGTGACTCAACCTCACCACAAAATCTCATCAAGTTTAATATTTGATGTGTATTCTATTTTTATTTTTTTATTCCAGCCCTCTTTCCCCTCATCCCAGCTGGTCCGTGCGGCATTAAACTTGCAAGCCTTTAAGAAGAACTTTTAAGAAGTCCTAGAGCTTTTTCTGGACTTGGCAGAGCTGGTGGCCTGTAAGAGAATGGAAGAGTTTGGGGGCTCTTTAGGGGAAAATCCAGCATTTTCAGTTAGACAGTCGTAGCGTGGTGGCTTTGGCTCTACCTATGACAGTCACAGATGAAAGTCCATCACTGGGCTTGCTGGGTGACATGCTCTGGTGGCACGGTGGGTGTTTCTGGTGGCTTGTGAGCCAGTGTTAGAATTTCCCGGTGGAGCGGAGCGTGTCTCTGGGGCTGCCGACAGATGAGGCACAGCTCGCTCATCAGCCCTCCTCTGAGCACTCAAATGCCATCGTTATTAGGAGAGCTGCAGAACGGAGCCACTCCAACTTAATTATGTCTATAGATGAGATAACAGTCTGCCAAAAAAGCAGAGTTAGTCAGATAAATAATAAAAGTCTCCTCAATTTATCATATTTTCTTATTTATACAATGCACTGAGTGAAGGATTGGCCTTGGCTCATCATCGTTGTACACCTCAGGTTTTGCCTACTGACCTTATGTATCACTTTGCAAATGGGTTGGTTGGCTCTTTTTGAATTATAAATAAATGAAACCCAGTTGAATTTAATTAAAAAAAAAAAGAGGGGGGGCAAAAAGCTGAGGTGGTATTATGCAGGGCACATCTGCAAGCTGGGGAACTGATTGTATTTTTAATGAAGTTCAAATAACGTGTGTTGGTTTTTGTTGTGGGTGGACTAACAGAAAGTGAGGGGGTGGATTCCCAGCTCCCACAGCAGAAAATAATCCATTTAAGAAATGAGGTGGCAAAAGCATCTTTGGCCAGTCTGATTCATGCGACTGTAAATGACTTTAAGCGATAAGCAGGGTGTCTCTCGGAAGGAGCACAAGCTTGTCTTAAAACTGTATCAATATTTAACTTGAATGTGTTGAGGTTTTTTTTTTTAATTATTTTTTTTCCCTTGGGTAAGAGATTTGTGAGCGTCACCTGAAATGCCTTCTGCCCCAGATTTGTGAATAAATTATGTTCTCGTTAAAGACGCTGCAGATGCAAACTGGAGGTGTTTGCTGCCAGCCCAGCCTTCCAGGAAGGGCGCTGGAAAAACTGCTGATGGCTTGTTTTAAGGTGGGGTGAGGCCCGGGTGTACCTTTGTGATGTTTGCGTATGTGCCATGAAGCTGTTAGTTGGGGGTCGGATCGTTGAAGCATCTCTGGGGGAGGACACTCGACTCGGACCCATAACCTAAAATGCAGCGTTGGCCCCAGCATCGCGCTGAGAGCTGGGACCGCTCACCCCAGCAGTAGGTGAGCATCGCCTTGGAAAGCTGGAGGAGGGAAAAAAAAGCACGTGCTGCTCTTGCTGCTCTGAGGTTTTGCTCAAATCTGCCTTTTTTAAGGGGAGCTGACCCCTCTGGTCCCCTGCCCAGGCATTAGGGCAGAGTCACCCTCAGAGTCTTCAACTGCAAAATTGTCTCCTCCTCTCTAAAACAAAGACCTACACCCAGCCAAGAAGCCGCTGCGCTTACAGTAGTAAATATTTATAGAGCCTTGTTCACTTGAGCTATTTAAAGCAGTTTTCCTGAGATACTAATCTGTTTAAAGGGAGAACCCAAGAGTAACATGAAATACGTATCTCCCTTGTCTTTCCACCTTTTCCGAGGCGATTTCCAGTGCCGTGCATCTGCTCCCCTGCTGCCTCCGCTGTGTTTTCCACGTGCCGCTGCTCCTGCGGATGCAGCTCGGTGGAGTTGGGGGGTTGCTTTTCTCCAAGCCCTGAATTCCCAAGGGGAAGGGGGACTGACAGCCTCATACAAACTACTATCAAGTGCTGGAAGAAAATTACCATTTCTCTTGGAGGGGTTTTACTTTTCCTGTTCGCATCAGGTGGGATCTTGGGTGAAAGCTTTAATGAAGGTTGGATGTGGGGGTTTTCAGGTCGTATTGATGCAAAGCGCGCTGTGCTCTGCATGAGTAATTTGGAAGAGGTCAGAGTTTCCTATAACACGTCCTGCCTATTCCCATGGGAAAATGGCTCGCTTTCTTAGGTTTTCCTTATTACCGATTGGCAAACGAAGTAAAGGTTTGGAATTCCCTGGAGTCTTGCCCGGGAGCGTGAAACCCGGCTCTGCGGCGGGGAGTCGGGTGTCTGACACCAGGCTTGGTGACAGCAGATCGCTCCGTGCCAGGTCGGCTGGAGGAGTGGGGTTGGGATGGCGTCAGCGTAAGCAGGAGGCTAAAGCAGGGCTGGAAAACTAGCAGAGGAGTCGGCCTGAATGCTAAATTAGAGAGAACAGCCCAGACTTGTTTTCCCAGCCTCGTTCGTTTTGTTGCATCAGGCTAGATATTGGTCAAGAAAGAGATCGGTTGATATAAAATAAGCTTTAAATAAGGCTGTTTTCTCTTCCCCCGGCGCCGCGTGCCCCGAGGGCCAGGCAGGGTTGTGGAGGCAGACGTGTCCGTGTGGGCTGGTTTGCTGGTGCTGCAGGACCTCGGTGTGGGGTTCATCGTACCCCATTGCCAGAGCCCGGCGTGGGGTTCGTTGCCAGAGCCCGGCGTGGCATGGGGTTCATCGCAACTCGTTGCCAGAGCCCGGTGTGGGGTTTACTGGAGCCCAGTGTGGCATGGGGCTGATGGCATCCCATCACTGGAGCCCAGCATGGGGTTCACCAGAGCCCAACATGGGGCTCGTGGCACCCTGTCCAGAGCCCAGCATGGTGTGGGGCTCATGGCACCCTGTCTGCAGCCTGGTGCGGTGTGGGGCTCGTGGCACCCCATCTGGAGCCTGATGTGGGGCTTGTGGCACCCTGTGCATCACTTGAGCCTGGCATGGGTTTCACCAGAGCCCGCCACGGGGCTCGTGGCACCCCATCTGGAGCTCAGTGCAGTGTGGGGTTCACCAGAGCCTGATGTGGGGCTCGTGGCACCGTGTCCATTGCTGGAGCCCAGTGTGGGGTTCACTAGAGCCTGATGTAGGGCTCGGGGCACCGTGTCCATTGCTGGAGCCCAGTGTGGGGTTCACTAGAGCCTGATGTAGGGCTCGGGGCACCGTGTCCATTGCTGGAGCCCAGCGTGGGGTTCACCAGAGCCCAGCGTAGCGCATGTCGCTTCACATCCCTTCTGGGGGATCAAAGCACGTTCTGGTGCAGAATAGACGTCGCTCTGGAAATGAGCTGTGCGTGGCTGCGGGCAGAGGTGATGCTCAGGTGGGGGAAACCCTGGCAACTACAGAAATGAAATTTTAAAAACTTCCCTTGACCTGCTGGCATCTGAGCTGCCTGAAAGGAGGAGGCAGAGGAGCAGCCCTGGGGTGGCGCGGCCACCTCAGGCGCTGCCAGCAGCCTCTGTGCAATGGTGGCATCTAGTGGCTTTTGTGGCCCTCTGTCCCCAGGCCCCAGGGGCTGAGCCAGAGGGTGTAGCTGGCCGTGGGAAGCCAGCTGAGCTCCTCAGAGTCTTTATCATCTGTGAATGGGGGGAGTGTGTGCTGTGGGGTGATACTGGGACCAAAAGAGTAAGGTGCCAGCTGTGAGGTGGCCAGTTCTGGTGGTAACCACTGTGGCGAGTCCCCCTGTTTTAAGGGCATCTGTGATTGATGCAAGTTTTCCAGCAGCAGCGAGCCACGGCCATAAGATGTTGTGTGCAAGCCTGAAAGGGAGTCCCTTTGGGCCGTCCCGAGGCACTGAGTGTTTATGGAAGAGGCAACCTGGAATTTTCTGCAAAATGTTGCAGTTGTGCACTTTTTGTCCCTGTCAGTGAGCTTGTAGGTGGAGTTCTTGCTCAAAAACCTTTTGTACCTTTAGCCCCTAGTCCTGATCGGGGTGTGTGCAAGTTAAAAAGTGCAACGTTTTAGTTCAACCCATATGACCAGATATTGCCTAAACGCTGACTGCAGCCTGGATTAAAAAGTCAAAACAGCTCTGCTTTTCTCTCAAGCGCATGTGAATTCCTCAGGGAGGTTCCGTGGCAGTACCACGGGAGTGTAATCATAGAATCATGGAATGGTTTGGGTTGGAAGGGACCTCAAAGCCCACCCAGTGCCACCCCCTGCCCTGGGCAGGGACACCTCCCACCACACCAGGTTGCTCCAAGCCCCCTCCAACCTGCCCTTCAACCCCTCCAGGGATGGGGCAGCCACAGCTTCTCGGGGCAACCTGGGCCAGGCTCTCACCACCCTCACACCAAACAAGTTCTTCCCCACATCTCAGCTCCATCTCCCCTCTTTCAGGGTCAAACCCTTCCCCCTCCTCCTATGGCTCCCCTCCCTCATCCAGAGTCCCTCCCCAGCTTTCCTGGAGCCCCTTGAGGGCCTGGAAGGGGCTCCAAGGTCTCCCCGGAGCCTTGTCTTCTCCAGGCTGAACCCCCGCAACTCTCTCAGCCTGTCCTCCCAGCAGAGGGGCTCCAGCCCTCCCAGCATCTCCGGGGCCTCCTCTGGCCCCGCTCCAACAGCTCCATGTCCTTCTGATGTTGGTGGCCCCAGAGCTGGAGGCAGCACCGGGAGGGGAGGGTCTCCCCGGAGCAGAGCAGAGGGGCAGAATCCCCCCCTGGCCCTGCTGGCCACGGGGCTGGGGATGCAGCCCAGGATGTAGGGGGTTTCTGGGCTGCAATTCTGCAATGCTCCGAAAGGTCTTTCCCTGTCGCGTCCAGCTCTCTGTTGCCGAGGAGAGAAGTTCTTCCCAAAGTCCTGGACTACCCGGAGGCAGCAGATCCTGTTGACCAGCAACTGTCTGGAAACGTGAAGAGACAGATTTGGTACTTCCCTTTCTCTGTGCTTTTGCGTTCAGCATTTGACATCGAGCGTGGTGGGCAGGAGGTGCCTGGGGAGTCTCCCAGAACTGCTCCAGCCTGGTGAGCTCTCTGAATTTCCCGCAGAAGCGATGGGCCATCCCTTGCCTGTCCCCTGGGAAGGGACATCTGCAGGGGCGAGTAGAACCGTGCACCTTGTGCTTCCCTCCCTCCGCCTTGCATATCTTCTCTTCTAGCTGCAGCCATCCCTGTGAAGTACATCTACTTGGCTTCCTTATGTTCCCTGAGCATCTTTGGAGCAAGAAGCAGTGGCAGCAGGAGCTCAGGAAGGTTTCCAGTGCTGTTTTCTGCTGGTTGCCTGCTTTGGTCATGGCCATCTTGTTCTGCCCAGAGACCGATGTTGCTTTGGTTTAAAGTCTGTGGTGTCGTTTCAGATGGACGTGGAGGGAACAGGTATTTAAAACATTGCTCTGGTGACCGAGTCATGCATATTGCGATGGGCAACCCATGTTCCCCGTGTTGGAGATGTGGGTTGGGCAGTTCCTGAGCGTGGAGCCTAACGAAGGCACTGCTGGGTTTGCGTGTTTGGCGTTTCCGTTAATGAGGTTTTTTTCTCTTTTCAGTCAAGCTGAACCTCTCCCACTTAAAAACTGGTAACCAAGTGCTTAGTTTCACCTCGACGGTGGCATTTTTGGAAGCACGTGGCCTCTGTGCCCTGAAAAGAGTCTTTATTCCCCCTTCTTGGTGCTTTCATGCTCCATCCGTCTGCCTGGGCATGGAGGGTGCTGAGGATTTACTGCTTGGGGGGAACTCTTGTGCCTAATGAGGAATGGGGCAGCTCTGCATGGAGCAGAGTCTCTGGGGATTTTTCATCTGAAACAGGGCGGTGGGCTTAATTAGCCCCTTCCCTAATGGCCTGTCAGCCCGTGCCGGGGATGATCGCGGCTCAGGAGCTGGGGGGAGATGTCTGGATGCTCCCTCCCGGCTTGCTCCCACTGCTGCTCGCCTTCCCTGGGGACGGGGGAGATGTATATCTGCCTGAAAATAAATACAGATCATTCACTTGTCTCTGGAGGAAGATAAAATGTAAACTGCCTATTTTCTGTGATAAAGCACTGGAAATAGTTGGAATTTAAGATAATTATCTTTATTGCTTTTTATAGCGCCCTGTGAAGGCTGGAATCTAATTTGTTTTTCACTAACAGGGAGCTCCTGGTGATGACTCAGAAAAATCCATTTGCTTTATTGACAAACTTGTCTGTTTGGTTATCGGGGCAGTGTTCTCCTTGCAGGAAAAAGGAAATACGGGTTGTAACACACCAGTGGGTTTTTAATACAGATTCAGAGTTTGATATTTATTGGCAAGAGGGAAAAAATAAAGTTGATCTAATCGGAGTGAAGCGACTCTGCTTTAATAAAGACGATTGTAAATTAGTTTATGCTTTAGTGGGCGTGCAGTAACGGTGCACGGGGCTTTGTTTAAGCAACTTCATGTGCTCGAAGCTTATTAACAGGAGCTTGTGGAGAAGCTGCTTTTCCTGGGCACCTGTGCCCCTTGGCCGTTGGGAGCCTGGGTTTTGGGGAAGGAGGTGGGAGGTTCGCTCCTGCCTCTTCCCTCCTGCGCCCGGGGCCGTGGGAGCGGCGTGTTGGGCTCCGTTTGGACCTGTTGCTTGAAAGTGGAGTTGCCCCTTTTTTAAACTATTTCTCTGGCTGCGAGACAGGCTGCCAGTTCCAAACAAACTCCTTGTGTGTCTGAAGATGTGGAGCATCCTTTTTCGCAAAGGAGTCACTTGTCAGCCCGACGTTGTGGTTTTGAGGGTCTCCCGGAGTTGTGGCTCTACAAAAAGCAATTATCTGTCCTGTGCTCTTGGCTGTAACAGGGGGAGTCCTTTTTGCTCTATCCACCCCCGTATGATACACCTCAGAGCTGCTCAGGAGAAGAAACAGGATTCTCCGGATGGGCTTTCAGCATCATCCGCCTCCCAAAATGTCCTTTGACTTTCTCAGAAGTGATGTTTGTTGAGAGAGAGTGAGTCTGCAGAGACGCTTCTCAATATTTCAGCCCCCAAAAGTCTGTAATTTAACACTGTCACTTGGGACAATGCTACAAATCACCGAATCTCCTACAGCTCCGGTTCTAACAGGTTTTATCCAGCAATGAAGAAGCAATCTAGGGGCTGACTGTATTTATAGGGAGGAGGGATAGAGCTCCACAAGAGTCGGCTTCGCCTTGAAACAGAGATCTATTTCCATCAATCTCTGTCGCCCTCCACAAACATCCAATACAGTAAGGGGGAGAAAACACCACTTTCTGAAACATGAGATGATAGATCTAGTTGGATAGAGCACATTTCTTGTCTGTGTCTGAAGACCTGCTCAGCTTTTTATTGGTTTCTTTTCAGGAATTGACTACAAGACCACTACTATCTTGTTGGACGGCAGAAGGGTCAAGCTGGAACTCTGGTGAGTGTTTCTGGGCTGCGAGCACAGGACTGGTGAGCGGGGCCGTGGTGCTGATGGGGGGATGCTGTGCCACAAACATCATGCTGTTCTGCACTGGAATAGTCCCTTGTCGGTCTTACTCCATCATCGCTGACCACACAGCTCTCCATTGCCGAGGGAACAATACTACTTTGGAAGCAGTACTGGATTTTCCTTAAATCCTAGGATGGGAAATATAGACAAGAATAGGAAAGGAAGAGAAAAAATGGGTAAAGCCCTTAGTCCCTACAGAAGCCTGGATATTTCTCGATGACCTGAGTAGAGAACTAAAACAAGAGCAGTGACCAGAACTCATGGTTAGTGTCAGATTGTGGTAAAGCCCTGGAGAGCAGGACTTACTGGAGTGACCTGACGTTGGGATGGAGATGGGAGGATGCTGTATGGGAGGGGTGACCCCAGCCTTATCTGTCAGCACCCGAGGGGGACCTGGAGTCCTTCTGGCCTGGTTTTGTCTGAGGTTTTGACCTGCTGGGAAGCTGACACAGCAATCCTGTAGATGAAAGAGGAGGGATAGGTAGCCTGCCTGGGTTCCCTGTTCTGGCTTCCACCCGGATCTGGTGGGGAATGACACAGGCCCTGAAACGTGAAGTTAAAAAATCCCTTTACCAACGCTCATATCAAGTAACAGGAACATTAGTATTCTGTGTGAATTGTTAAATAGGAGTGAACACCATGTTCTCGGCCTCGGTGACTGACTCTAGCAGCGTATAGTTTCGTGGTTTAATTATACCCCTGCTCTCTGAAGCTGAATGTCCTCATTTTTCTTACAAAAGAACAGAAGCAGCTAATTTCTCCCTTCCAGCTTGTGTGTTTATATGTGCTGCTTATATTCTTTTGTCTCTCTTGTAAAATGTCTGTTTTAACATTTCAACCCCAAGTGTGTAGTTACTTAGTGCTTCCCTCTTGAAACCCTCTTCTTTGTAAACTGTAATCTTGAGCTGAAGAACCAGCACAGAACCTGAGAAGCTGGTAGCATCCGTTTATGATGCCTTAGTGTAATCTTTTACTATTATTTTCCTCATGCAACCCAATATTTGATTGTTGGGGGGAAAGGAGACTTAGGCACAAACTGTTAGGTTGATGTCCAGGACCCAGTGATACGATCCTTGAAAGCTTTAGAGCTGAAAGAATCAACCATCCTAAACTTGAGGTGACTGTAGCTGGTGCAGATCTGTGGCTGAGGGTTTCATCAGGCTTCTCAGTGGTCATTAATGTTTCTCTTATCCTGGCCCAGTGAATAGACACGACAAACATCACAACTTGTCTCTGATTACGGAATCACAGAATTGTCAGAGTGGGAAGGGCCCTCTAGAGATCCTCCAGTCCAACCCCCCTGCCAAAGCAGGGTTGCCCAGAGCACATCACTCAGGAGCATCCAGGCAGGGCTTGAAGATCTCCAGAGAAGGGGACTCCACACCCTCCCTGGGCAGCCTCTTCCAGGGCTCTGCCACCCTCACTCCAAAGAAGTTCTTCCTCAGATTTGAGTGGAACTTCCCATGTTCCAGCTTGTGCCCGTTGCCCCTCGTCCTGTCACTGGGAACCACTGAAAAGAGTCCGGCTCCATTCTCCTTCAACCCATTCTTTAGAGACTTGTCAGCATTGATAAGGTCTCCCCTCAGCCTTCTCTTCTCCAGGCTGAAGAGTCTCAGCCTTTCCTCATCGGGGACATGCTCCAATCCCTCCATCATCTTTGTTGCCCTACGCTGGACTCTCTCCAGTAGTTCCCTGTCTCTCTTGAACTGGGCAGCCCAGAACTGGATGTGGTATTCCAGTTGTGGCCTCACTGGTGCAGAGTTTACCCTGACACGTTTCAGTATGTACTGGTTAAATCGGTGTTAAAGCTGGGCTTGCTGTCCCAGGTGTTCCTGTGGGCACTGAGAGGTGGTGGCGATGCAGTCAAACTTATTCACACCATTTCAGGAGCAGCCAAGACAAATGATAGTGACTGAGTAGCCCCTTGTTGTCGCAGTGGGCTAGAAACGCTCTTCCCTCGTCCTCTTCATGCACTCTCTACAGGGTATGATCAACAAGGTCTGTCAGACATCCAGGTATACAGATATTTCCTTTAATTTTTGACTAAGACGTGTTTGGAAAAATAAGTGAGGCTAGACAGTGCAAGACAATTTCTCTTCTCTTGAGTGGTTATTTTCATTTTATGGTAGGTCTTCTTCATGACTAGGAGAGGTCTGCAGTCTCACTCTGACTTTGAACTCCTGTGGACTGTAGGGAACCAGAGAGAAAATCCTTTGCCCAAGGCAGTAAAATGACTTACATCCTTGTAGCTCCTAAGGTAGAGCTGGAACCGAGGGGTTTTGGTTTGTAGCTTCTCCATGGGAAGCACAACATCGGCAAGGACCTCTGGAGTGTCCCTGACTGTAACCAAAGGCGGTGATGCACCCACTGGTTCTTCCCAAAAACACCGTGCAGAGCAATTTGGGTACCATCCATGTTCTAAAGATCTGACCAGATCAACACTGATTTATTGGGTTTTCAACTCCAAGAGGAGATGTGCAGCGTGGGATTCTATTCTCCAAATTTCACAGCTGTAACTCTACTTCCCTTTGTTGCAGGGACACATCAGGACAAGGAAGATTTTGCACCATTTTCAGATCCTACTCTAGAGGAGCCCAGGTAAGTGCAGCTCTCCGCGCATCAATGGGTCACACGTGCTTTTCCTTTAGGCTGTAAAAGTCTTTCATGCCGTAGTAAAGAGCTCTGAAGAGCAACGCATCAAGCATGGAAAGGATGGGAAAGACTAAGAGGCAGTGCACGTTGTCTTGCTGCCTGGTTTTGTGGTTTTATGGAATGGTGGGAGAGAGAGGAATGACAGACTTTCCCAGGTTCCTGCAGAAAAGGTCTGATACAGACAATATTCAGTATTAGCTCCTAGAGAAGGGCTGAGAAGATGGGGTTTTAGAGGACGAGGCAATTCTAGCTCTGAATCTGCCTTAGCTTTAATGTGGGAGCTTGTACTTTCTGAGGTTTGTCAAATTTGTTTAAATATGACATTGGCTTTCCCAATGGAGCCCTTCCAGTCTGTATTGCCTCCAAGGCAGTTCCAAAAATAGGGTGGCTCCTACTTGCATGTTTGATGCAGACTTGAAACTGGAACAGCTCAAGTGGATTGTGAAGTACGTTCCTTAAAACATGAGGCAGAGCGTTACAGTTTGAGTTTCTCCTTTGGGCCCTTCTCCAGAATAGCGTCTAGATGCTGAACAGCAGAAAAACCTTGTGGTCCTCTGAAAAAGTGCTGTTAGTTAATAGAGCTTTCTTACAGTTTTATTGTCGTCCTTTTAGTAAGGTGACATCCCTCCAGGATGAAGTCTCCCTAAGCTAAATGAAATATTCTATTTCGCCTTTTCAAATTGGAAAACTTTGGAGAAAATTCCTCCTCTCTTAGACGCTAGGAGTCGGAAGCTTTATATCAACCTCCTGAGTGCCAGCATCCTGGCAGCTTCCCAGCCTTTGGGAAACTTTGCTGCTTTTATTCAAGCTCCTGCTACTGTTGCTCTTGGCTCTTTGTTCCTTGCAGTTGCAGACTCTTGCTTTGCTGGCAAAATCCGTCACATTCGCTTTCCCTAAGACTTCCTTCAAATTCTCTTGTGCTGGAGAGCACTTCACCTGGGATGTGCTGTTGATACCTCCTCTGGTGTCTCGTTTATTCTTGTTTGTGCACATCCCTGGGGTTGTGGATGCTTTGAGGCAGGTCCTTTGAAGCGGAGGCCAATTTCCAGGTGCTCGCAGAAGTGCAAGGCAAGGGGTGTTGGAGCGTGGCTTCTGCAGTGGGAGATGATGGGATCTCCCGTTCAGGTCCTCAGTCCCATGTGTGAGTTTGTCTTTAAGCTTCCCTCTGCCCTTACTACATTTCAGATGTATCATTTGAGAGCTTTTGCCTCTGTCTGCAGCATGACCTGCTGTTCAAAAGGCTTTCCCCACTTTGTGTAGACTCTGAGCTCCTCAGAGCAAGTGCTGGGTCTCCACAAGCCTGCACCCAGCACACCCTTCACCCACAGGCCAGAGCTCGTAGACGGTGTCACCATCCATCCATCCATAAGTAGTGATGAGAATATTTTGATGGAGAGATGAGTACACATCTCTCTAGAAACCACAAGAGAGGTGTCAGGCACTGACACAGCTCATCCTTTGGGCTCCTGCAGCCTCTTCTCCCTCGACGCTACGTTTGACACTGGATGCCATAAGGTGGTGTGTATCCAGCTGACCTTAAGTTTGAAACTGAAGATTCCTTTCATAGAATCACAGAATGGTTTGGGTTGAAAGGGACCTCAAAGCCCACCCAGTGCCACCCCCTGCCCTGGGCAGGGACACCTCCCACTACACCAGGTTGCTCCAAGCCCCCTCCAANGGGCCTGGAAGGGGCTCCAAGGTCTCCCCGGAGCCTTGTCTTCTCCAGGCTGAACCCCCCAACTCTCTCAGCCTGTCCTCCCAGCAGAGGGGCTCCAGCCCTCCCAGCATCTCCGGGGCCTCCTCTGGCCCCGCTCCAACAGCTCCATGTCATCTTCTTTTCCCAAAATGAAGTTCTTGACCTTCCTTGATTTGGAGGCAATGTCTTGCCCTTCTGCTGTAAGTAGCAGTAGCTTTTTAGGAGCTCACACCTGAACATCTGCAAGACTTGCCTTGTCTGTCTTATCTGCTCACCCCTCCCAGGGAGTCTGGCTGTTTGCAATAAACCTCATCAGCCAGGCAGTGGGATCTTTAATGTGACTTTAATTGCTGAAAGCTGGGGTATGGAACTTACACAGCAAGGTGTGGCCTTTCCCTCAAGGCCTGCATTCTGCTTGTGCAACAAATGCCCCTTCCAAAGTACTGCTGTGATCCCTTAATCCTGACCTGCCAAAATAGTCAACCCTTACCCTTAAAAACAGCAAACCAGCCCTAAACATCAAGCCTGCCCAGTAGGAGGGGGAGCAGTTCCCGGTGAAGTATCTCCACTGCCCTCTGAAGCACTCATGAGAAGAGCACGGTGGACAGCGGATGCCTCTTGATGGCTAATGACCAGACGCCTTGTACCATCTTCTCCAGGTGGCTTGGAGCAACTCTTAGATTGGTTTCAGCACCAGGGGATTGTTCCCGTGTGGCGACACAGCGGTTCCTGCGTTAGCAGGAGTGCAGACGTCATCTCTCTTAGATAACTGGCCGCGTCTTTCAATGGAAGAGGAAAGCATCTTCATTTAAACTCTTAATGGTTAACCAAAGCAAGAGGACAGCTTGTTTTGAATAATAAATGCCTGTGTGACTGCAGGAACGGACTTCAACACCTCCGGTATTTTCAGTATGCAGAAGGTGACTTCTGGCATAGCGTTAGCATAAAGACAACTTAACCCAGCACCGTCTCAGAGGAATAGAGATAAATTGCTCCCAAGTTCTCTTATTTCTTCAAGATGCATTTAGTGCTGTGAGCTGTACTGACTGCTTCAGCTGTCTGCTTTCCTCTGCTGTCTTCCTCTCATCAGCCTTAAAGACTGCTGCTGTAGGAAGCCTGATGCAAATCCAGTCAGAGGCAAGAGAAACAGCTTTTTTTTAACCTAACGAGCCAAAAGCTCAGGAAGAATAAATACAGCAGAGAAGAGAGAGACGCCAGGGTGAGAGAAGCTCTGTTCGAAGTGCAGTGTGATATTTGTACAAAGGCTGTCACTGAGTATAGGATTGAGACTCTGAACTGAGCTTCTCATAAGGAGCGCGAGGGAAGCTTGGATGAGTTTCCAAGGAGGACTTTGATGGGTTTGCTGGGAGAGGAGGAGGCCTGGCATCCCTTGCAGGGGTGACAGAGAAGAGGGTGGGTCCCTCTGAACAGCCACTGCTTAGGAGAATACTTGGTATGAAAAGTGCCTTCAGGTAAGGGACACACACCTGACTTTCCCACACGCCGTATTGTCGCTCCGGTGTAGTGGTAAGAGTTGAGTCTTCTGAAGTAAACCCTGGAGAGGCTGCAAAGTGGGAAAAGAGTCTCCACACTGGGAGCAGACCTTCTGGGGAGTTTTCCTTTCCCCTGGAGCACAGCCTTCTGCTTTGCTCAGTTTGGACTAGTCTGTCTCCGGTGAGAGGACTCTCCTTCAGCCACCTCCGTCCCTTCCCCAATTTAGACTCCACGCCACTTGCTTGGGTACACAGCCACGTGGCTTTCACGTTCAGCAGGAACATCTTCCTCTTCAAAACATGTAAAGCAAAATAGCTTTGCTGCACTTGATGAGCAAATGAGGACCAGTCCCTTCTTTCAGCCAAGGTGGACCAGCCGCGTTTGCCTTGGCTGTTGCTGTGAGGATCACAGATCTGTCCTGCCTCCCCTCCCTGCCCTCCCTGGCTAATCTGATCTCGTTAGGGAGGTAATGAGCTCTTTGGCTCAGGGTGGAGGTTTGTGGTGTACTGGTGTGCTTGGGACCCCCCTCTATTTCTCTTCTCACTTCCCTGGGGTTTGAGTTTCTGCTTTCTTATCCCAGCTGCTTTCATCATCCCTTCCCTCTTAGGGTCTGCTGGGCCAGCAGGTCCTGACCTCAGCACATCAGAGTCTTGCTTTGGGGCAAAAGAGGAGCAATCATGTCTGGGACAGCAGAGCATTGCCCTTTAGGCACTGGTGGGGAAGGGAGAACGTGCCGGCTGCCTCCTGGTGACTGCAGGGCCAGGGGAGGGTGGAGATGGAAGCCCAGCAGTGCTGTGACCCACAGAACAAACTTGGGGAGTCTGGAGCTTGCTGTGCTGCGGAAGGGTTTTTTTATATTAATTGTCATCGCATAATGTGTGGTGAAAGGAATTTAGTGATGCTTGAAGGTGCTTGAGAAATCTTTCCTTTTGCCCGTGAACTTCTGCTCTTTGGCTTTTTCTGCTTGGTTAGAAGGTCTCAGTCGTGCTGACGGCAGAGCTGGCACGCTCATCTCAACCCTCGTGTGCAGCTGGGGCTCTGCTGGCTGCTGTGAGCGAGTGCCAGCGATTCCAAGAGCCATCACGGAGGGGAGAAAGAGGGTTGTGGTGGCGCTTTCTGATCTAGCAAGGAAGAAGCAGTGCCAGTATCATTCCTGATGTCCTCGTGTGCCAGTGAGTTAATGTTTCTGGAAGCACGTCTTGCCAACTCTTCCCAGACAGTGTGACACAGAAGGTCCTTCATGAATAGCTTCAGACCATCTACAGGAAGCCACAATCAACATTCAAAAATGTTCCCATCTTCCAGCGAAGCTGCAGCCGTAACAGAATAATGAATATTGCTGAGGTCTGCTTAGGCAGGTGATTTGAGTGGCTGCTGTTTATCCTGTTCGGGGTTCTTAGTATGCAGAAAGGTGGTGGCTTTTTTGGCAGCTCAGCAGACGCTGAAATGTAGGCTTATGGCTTGCTTTGTTGCTGCAGGTACCTTTCCTGCCTCGGGTCATTCTGATGGGCTTGTCCAGCTGCTGGGGGAGCCTGCCCTGCCTGCTAAAATGTTTATCAAAAGCTCAGTGATAAGTGAACAGCCCCCCCCACCACCACCATCGATGTGTTATGCTGTTGGGAAATGGTTTGGCAGCGGGATGCGATTGCCCGGGAGCCAAGGGCCGAGGTGCCAGCTGGAAAGCGGTGACCAAACGTCACAGGAGAGAGCAGGCAGGAGAGACACAGTGTTCTGGTTGCCGTCAGCGCTGGATCTTTTGTTTATGGTTTACTTTGTTCCTCCCATGGGCCAGAGAAATCCAGGCGGGGGCGGGGGTGTCTTCCAGGCTTCTTCAGCACCAGCTTTTTTCCGTCGGTGGAGAGTATCAGCCAGTGATGCTTCCCGGCCACCCCGGCATTCGCCTGCCCGGAGCCAATGTTTTTGGCACTCATGCCAGCGCCTGCTTCTCCCAAGCCGTGTTCTGGCCTGGTGTGCGAGCAGCTGGGCATCCAGCTCGTAAAGCGTCCGAGAAAACTTTTTGGAGGAGTCCACTTTGCACCGATGGGTGTACGTTGCTGCTTCTCTCATCTTTAAAAGCTTGTTGCTCACAGGCCCGGTCTAAACAGGCAGCGAGCAGGCAGGGATGAGACTTCTTATTTTTTTCCCCGTGGTTATGGGGAGAGATAGAATCATAGAATCATCTGGGTCGGAAGGGACCTTCAAGGCCATCTAGTCCGACCTCCCCGCAGTCAGCAGGGACACCCCCAACTAGACCAGGTTGCCCAGGGCCTCGTCGATCTCCAGGGATGGGGCCTCAACCACCTCCCTGGGCAACCTGTTCCAGTGCTCCACCACCCTCACAGTCAAGAACTTATTCCTAATGTCTAATCTAAATCTGCTTTTCTCCAGTTTAAAGCCATCACCCCTTGTTCTGTCATTGACAGCCTTTGGAAACAGACTCTCCTCAGCCTTCTTGTAGGCCCCTTCAGGTACTGGAAGGCCGCTATCAGATCTCCCCGGAGCCTCCTCTTCTCCAGGCTGAACAACCCCAGCTCCCTCAGCCTGTCCTCG
>VXAK01020096.1:17465-48053 GCA_013399435.1 Arenaria interpres | reverse complement strand
AGGACTGTTAAGGAATTTTCCTTTTTTCCAAATGTGAAAGGGCATTTATGCGTAAATGAATATGTGCACCTATCTTCTGAGGGTGATTCTTTTTTTCCTTCCTTCTCTTCCTCCCTTCCCTCTCTCCCTCTCCTGGGTAATTCAGAATAAGTTTTTACAGTGTAAAGACTTTGCTGTTGTTTTTTAATTTGAAATACAAGTATGATTTTTTTTTTGCAGCTCTTGTTTTACTACAATGCAGATACTAGAACTATTTCTCTGGGAAGGATTCTCATGCTATTATCTATCACCTTCCTTACAGTCTTTCTGAATGTCTCACTTATAATTAGCATTAGCAATAATTAAAATGACACTATCTGTTCTTATAGAGGTGGCACAACTGCTAATAAATACTAAAGAGTATGTGCTATAAGGAGAAAGAGTCTAACTGTATAATTTGATGCCATTTCACATGGAGGGGAACCAGAATCTTACAAGTTTGTTGGATGTCATGTTATGTGCAATGATGTTCAGTTAAAAATTTATTTTCCTTTTGATATTATGACTAAGAGCAAGGCTGAAAAAATTGCTTGTTGTCTAGAATTTAGGTGTAATTATTTGGTTTAAATTGTGAGCTTTCTAAACTGTTTGTGGTGCTTTAGCAAATCAACTAATGCTAAAAGCAAGCACAGTAAAAGAAGTGGCATAGTGTTTTAATTATTTTCAGGTTAACTCTGTGTTCAGTGTGAAATATTCATATCAATGAAATTTAACATCATGTCTGGACACATCTGTGTGTTTTGTCAGTAGCAACAGAAGTTAGAATAATACTTTGAAACAATTTAAATTGCTTTGTTCACTTCTGTACTGGTAATATAAAGAAACAGACTGATCAACCACTAGCATTAATTAAAGCAAAACAACACAAAGCCGAAACCTACTATTTCACTAAAATTTCAATAAACTATACTAATGGGAATATGGGAATAATCACCAGTCATATCATTTAAGTTGTATTACAATTTCGGATTTTATAATAATATGTCTTTAAGCAGTTTGGAGTTTCTGATAATTTCAGGGCCAGGAATGTTTAGGGACCTGTGCCTCTAGATCTGGCAAATAGTTCTGATGCTCTGCTCAGAAATGGAAATATTTTGAGTACTGTATGAATTAAAAAAAAAAACTACTAATAAGTCATTCACTGCCAGAATAACTATGCAGTCCAGCTGTTGGTAACTGGTAAAATACAGGCACTAGGTTTAAATAAGCATAGGAAATCATCCTGAAGGATATCTCCTTGCTGCTGGTACTCGTCTGTTTATCTCTTAGAGTCCATTGTAGAGGTCATGTTTAGTGATATTACAGAAGACATTAATTAGCTTTAGACCTGTTGTGTGTTTGTAACTCAGAATATTTGCAACAACTTGAGATCTGGAACTTGTAGAAATTTGAAGTCGATAAACAGATCCTACATGAGATACAAGGACTATCAAATAAAATAAGTATTATCCTACTTCATGCAAGATGAGTCTATGTGTTCCTTCATAGGAAAAACCAATAGAAAAGTTTTCTATAAAACTCATTTACAGTCTCACAAAACAGCATTACATTTCTAAATGGTGGAACAAAAATGTCTTATGCACGTGTAATTCTCTTGTTTATGTGGTCCACAGTTGAAGTGCAACTGAACTAGTTGTCTCTGTAACTTGAGGAAGGTCACCCTCAAAACATAAAAGTTAATAATCAAAAAACCAAATAGCTCTAGCATTTTGAAAAGACTGTCCTCAATTATTGTGCTACTGGTAGCACTCTATTGCTGTTGATCCCATTTTTAGAAACTGCTATTTTCATTGTTTTGTGTATGAGATAAAAACACTAAATATGCAGAATTTAATGTAGATTATGTCACTTAGTATTACATTATGTATATCTTATGATAATTTGTTTTATTTGGAGTTGTCTATATTTAGAAATCTATTCCAATTCCATCCATGAATGTTTGTACAGTTTTTGATTAGGAAGGAAATATCTACTATATAACAGGTAAGAGAATAGTTATATCAGTAATTTCTATAGGGAAATCTAAATATAGTAATGTTTATACATAATATATGTTTGCATATATAAACAGAATTTACCATGGACATTTATCTAACTAACAAGTTTTTCTTCATTGGTGTAATAATGAAAATAGAACTCACTCCCTTTAAATACACATGCACGAGGCCAAAATTTTGTTCATGGTTTGTGGAATGTTCTTGGAGTGTCTGATTTCATAAATCAGTTCTGCTACTTTGATCTTTAGTCATGTGGCTTATTTGTGAAACTAACATAATTCTTTTAAAAAATAATTATTTATGACTAAAGTTTCTAGCCAAACTTTGCATTTAAAGTAATCGCTCTGGGTAATTTAAATACAATCTTTCCTGTCAATATTTTGTAGTCATAGAAAGAGAGAACAGTTAGTTTATGCAATTAAAAGAATCACCGTCACAGACTCACAAAATAACTGAGTCTGGAAAGGGACCTCCTGTAGATCATCTAGTCCAACCCTGTGCTCAAACAGGATTAGCTGGATCAAGGTTGCGCAGGACTGCATTCAATTGGGCTTTGAACATCACCACAAACTCTTTGGGCAGTGTGCTCTAGTCTTTAATTTATCACTCTTACAGTGAAAATGTAAGAATATTCCTACAAACATGGATTTCTTGTCTACTAACTTCAACACAGAGTTCAGAGAGCAGGTGCAGCCAGATATGACTTAATTAATTAACCATTTTGAAAGTTGAGCATATTTAGATTTTTTTTTTGGTGTAGTAATTATTCTTATTTAAAAAAAAAAGGTTGCTAGAAAGTGCGTTAGAGGTTATTCAGTCATTTACATTATTAAACAGCTATGTATTTTAGAAAATGTGTGAAAACTTCAAAGGGCAAAGCCATTTTATGACAAACATGTTTAGAATGTATATGTAATATTTTAGTGTGCTCTGCTATTTCTTAATTCCAGTCTGATACCTTTGTGGCTCCTGTGTTTTCTCTTTTGCATGTTTCACATGCAAAACTTTATTTTCTGTCATCTTTTTAAAGAGAGAACTAGAATTGTAGTTTTCATCTATATTTTATGACTCTCTTCTCCATAGCAACATTTCAGTTTCCTCAGACTGGTATATTTTGCATGCATCCTCAACTAAAATGCTGTAGTTACTGCAAAATATTTGGTAGCGCAGTAAAACAATTATGTGAACAAAGAAGGATTTCCTATTGAATCCCTCGAAAAATCAAGTGCACTTTCCTTATGGATATTAGCCCAGTAAGCTGCAGGTTAATGTCACTCTTTTAATATTTATGCTGAAATCTTAACATCAGGAACATCCCAGTAGGAGGCTGAATTTTTTATTGTTCCTCCATGTATGCATATAATTATCTATAATGCCTCTAGTACTTACATGGTTCTAGGGAGTAGAGAATAAGTGCATAGATTGTAAAAGAAAAATTGCCAAAATTATAATATTTAAACATTGTATCTTATAGCAACTAAGTAGATTTTCAAGCAGAAAATTTACATTTTCTGCTCAAAATTGAGAGTTTGACTGTTCTTTCTGTTCTATCCCAAGTATGGGGCATTTTTGGGAAGAGCTGTGGAAGCCTGCTGAGCAATGTATGAAATGTTTTGCATTTCTTTATACACATAGATAAACCACTATTTACCCTTATATTTATTTATATTATATGATGGCATAAACAGACAACCTGTATTAGAGAGTACCTGGCACATGTATACACTAAGTATTCTATTCTTTTTTTGTCTCATTCTTTTCTGAGAAGCTTCACTGATACGTGCGAAATCTTCCTCCTTACTGTGATGTTAAGTACAGGACCTACATGCTTTTCACACCTTTCCTTGAAGTGTATTTCCAAAAAGTAGAAGCTCTAATACATACATTCAATGCCAAATCCAGGGGCAGCGTGTGACATGTATGGGATGAGTCTGAACATTGCAAACCAGCATCAACTTGGCTATGCATAGATGTTAAATTTGGTGCAGCCCAAGAAACTATTTGCAGAAATGGCTGTATTATCAAAACTGTGTTCATACTTATTGATTATTTACTGGCTTGTTTGTACTTAATTTCTATTGATTTTGAGTGTATCTGATTATGGAACAATCGAATCAGTGGGGTTGTTAGCCTTTTTCTGACATTGAAATATTTGGCAGAATAGGACTGTAGAAATAAGGTCAGTGAATTTATAGTAAGAGTTATTTCTTTATTTTTGAATGCTTTAACATAAATACAGTAGAATAATTTTTTGATGAAGATAATTTCATGCAATCATTATTAGAAAAACATAAAATGGAAAATTAATTTCATAGTGATTTATATTATTTTTCTCTCTGAAAATAGAAATAATATTTTTTGGCATAAAAACAAACTGTTGAGTATAACTTAGTCTTGCAGGAGATTTTTTTTTTTCTGTTCTTCAAACAAAAATAAGGTTGAATTCTGATCCAAAGAACAATAACTTTATAATTCTAGTATGTTCTCCTTTAAGACTTCTAGACTAGGTTTCTTGGAAATCTGGGACATACAGCTACGTGTTTTTAATTAATTGTTGAAATGGGTATAAAATATTTTAGAAGTATATGCCCTTTTTGTTATGGAATTATCGTGAAGTCATTTACATAATCAATCTTTATGAACTTCTTTTATCAAGACAGACTTTTACGAGGTCTGGCACGGAGTACGTAGTAGAACTACTGGTCCTGTAACTTATGCCTTCTGCTTCTAAAGACAGTATTTCAGACCCATCTATGGTTTTATTTGTTTCACTCATGTCGGCCTCACAGTTACCTGATCCAAGAAATA
The DNA here is from genome assembly GCA_013399435.1 of Arenaria interpres. Classification (NCBI taxonomy): domain Eukaryota; kingdom Metazoa; phylum Chordata; class Aves; order Charadriiformes; family Scolopacidae; genus Arenaria; species Arenaria interpres. The sequence goes on along the minus strand of VXAK01020096.1, from coordinate 43,209 downwards.
GTGCAACATCCTTCATGTTCGACTTCTTTGCCTATCTTGGTTTGTTTTGCTAGTTAGTAGTGTCTCTAATTTTTCTTCTTCTGATAATACTGAACACATTTCCACAAAGGGCTCAAAACAGTACTAGATTATTTTCAAACGTGGAAAGAATGACACTGTGTGCAATAACAGTATTGAAAAACTTCCTACAATTATTTATTCTTTGTTACATTGTGTGGCAGGACACCAAGTTGACCTGAATTTAGAGATGGAATTCTCAATATGTCTTACTTAAATCAAACATACTGTGAACCTCAGGGGGCTTGCAGTGCCTGAAGCGTATTTTTTTTACAATACAAAATAGAATAATAAAATTGGTTTGGTAAAGAAAACCTGAGTTTTCTGGGAAAGATTAAAAGAAGAGTCTGAAAACAAATACCCCTCCCTTTTCTTCACTGTGTCCTTCAGGGCCTTATACTCTAATCGTGTTCTTTAATCTATTAATTTTTTTTAGGTTAAAGCAAAATTTACACGGTTCCATCAAGATCCCCAAGTCTGCTTTTCTACATCAGAAAATCCTCTTGGGTTTCCCCTGCTGCTTATAGGTCTGCAGGCTCCTGTCCCTGCCATACCTGGCAGTACTGCAACAGCCTGCTCTTACTAAACAGGTGTGCGGAGGAAGGCACACTGCCCTTCGGAGGGCTCCTCCTAACCCAACCCACAGCAGCCGGGAGACAGCAAACGGCCAGGCTTCCTCTCTGCACCTCAGCCACAGTCATTTCAACAAAACACCTATTACCCAGATGGTAAACTAGGAGCAAGTAAAACAGACAGATGCCCTATCATGCATCTTCTTGAGAGACAATCACCAGAGGGAGTAAGAGACACTAATTGAAAACAAATAGGAATAGGGAGGTACTTTGGTATGGTTGGAGCTGAATAAAGACACCATAGTTTACCACAGGTGCAAGTAGCATAGAAAGGTCTGCAGTGCTTTTTGAGAGCTAGGGAAAGATCACATAGTTGACTGCAAAACTGCCTCTTGGCAGCATATAAAGCAAACCACAGGAATCAGAGGTACCCGCTGGGTTTACACAGAGACAGGCAGGTTTTAGACCATGCAATAAAGGGTCAGACCAGAGGACTATTACTGTTATTGTTAGGAAGATTATTTGTTTCCTATGGCCTCCCAGAAGGGGTAATGTCAGTTAAACCTCCATAGTTTATTTCAAAGGAATTTGTAGCAATTATTAAACTGAATTGCTGACATATAGAATCTTGTAACAGCCGAGTTTCAAATCAGCAACAGAATGAAGATTTGTCTGGCTGTAACAAAGAGCACTGGCTTTTTCTTAAGGAAAAGACTGCAAACCTGGATTTTGAAGCTTAGGTGAAAATTGACAAGAATGCCAGTCCAGGAAAAAGGATAATGGAATGTAAATCTCATCTGATGACCCTATTCTTCTCAATCAAGTCTTTGACTACTATTTCAGGCTTTGACTATTATTTCAGAGCAAGGAAATATTCTTGGTTTTCCAAAAGGCTATAAGTGGGTTTGACAAACTGAATTCAGCAACAGATAATATGGAACTCGGACTTGTTAACTCCTATTAATGTGCTCTTGAAAAGAATCTCAGAAAAACAATAAGGGTAGTTTCATATAGAAAAGCGTGTAGCATCTAGTTTGTATGGTAATTATTAATAGGAAATCCTGACTTGTATTCTATCTGACTGTAATTCCCTCACATGGCAAAATATGAACAAACCATATGTATCTGCAGAGATGTGCTCAAATTTGGAGTAAACTCAAGTTCTGAAAACAAGTAATAAAAATTACATCAAAGAGTACAAATATTTATATAAGGATTAAACTAAAATTTGCAGTCCCAATAGAGAACTGTTTGTGTGAATGCATTTGCATTTTGGGTTTTTGTGTTTGTCCAGGTTTTTAATGTTCTCCCCTACCTGCCTCTCTGCCCCTCTTGTCTTCTTTGAACCTGTATGTGGACTATAAGATTTCTAATTAAGTTTGAATGTTATCTGGAAGTAAGTATTTCTGCAATGGTAGTTGTGGACCTAACATTTCATATGTTGCCTTGGATGCCTGTACTTGAAGTATACATGGCATTCAGTGTTTATGGCATACAAAATAGCTCATTATGAACACATATGAGTTTGCTATATGGAGTGGGCTTGGGAAAACTATAGGGTTCTTTAGTATTTATTCCAAAGGTGGAAATTTGGACACCATTCTTTACTGCAGCTGTCTTTATCTGAGATGCTAATGAAATGATGCTTGTAATTTTTACACATATTTAGCAAGAAAGTGGCATTAAAAAAGTAAAACCCACCCACCCCCATCCCTCCACAGAAACCTGTTAGAAAATGAGTTTCAGGACCACAATAGGAAATTTAAAAATTGATATTGCATTGATATATAATTGATATCTCCTTTTGCTTTAATGAAAAAAGAAAAAGCTTCCATTTAGCAGTCAACATAGTTAATCAAGCAGATAAACATTCAAAAAAAACTTTAAACTGCTCTTAGTGCTTTAAACTCTTACGCAAGATTTAGTTCATACAGTTCATCAAGTATCTGCAATTTCTGCAGCAACTTTTGTATATTGTTCTATATAATCAATTATTTAAATGACAGACTTTTAAAGAAACACACCTAGATGATACTTTAATGTGATCATTGCTCGTATTTTGCTATTGTTTTAAGTTTTAGCATGAAAGAATTTTACTTGCAGCAATTCTCCCTGCTGTGAAATTTGTTATATTTTATGTTGTGAACACAGAGAAGTTGTGGCTAGTTGCTTCCAGTATTTGTGAATTCGAGATCACGTGACAATTCTCTTTCATGACATATACTAATGTGGACATTAGCTTTTAGCAGAGTGCTATATGTTAGTTATTTTTTTCTATTTATTTGAATTCAGAGCATGGACAAAAGGTCAGTCAGGAACTCACTAGAAATCTTGAAGGTCTTTTTGCATTTGGTATTGATTCACCTCCCTGTTTCTATATTCAGCTGATGCCTGTAAAGGAACAATTTATATTGGAAAAAGAAATTTTCTGAGAAGGTGGATTTAGCACAAAGCTAAATTGCTGTGTGGTCAATTTTTCTATGAGTATGAAAATAAGAGGAGAAGAACTTGGAAAAAGGGAAAACTGTATTATGCCTATAATAGATTATTTTTCTGAGTTCCTCTCTGTTACCAACAATGAGTTTTCTTTTTCCTGAAGTGAAAATGGAACCCATTTTTCACCTCTTGATAAAGAAGGTATTTTATATGTAACAGAGTCTACTGCCTGCTCTCCGTGCCTTTTTTACATGCGTTGTTGTTCACAGTAAATACTGTGCATACAGCCAGATATGGCTAATCTTGTCTAAGAATGTCTGTGTGATATAAATATGCATATATGCATAAACTCTTACTTTTTATTTGCAGATATGTACATGTAATCATACTTGTGTTTATGGTACAGAAATGTATTGTTCTATGCATACATTATTGTTTATTATGCATATATGATAATATGTTTGCATAAGCAGTCAGTAACTTTGTATTACTATTTTGTTTTTCTTTCCTACTTAAATATGATAAACTGCTTTTAATATCAATTTCATTCATAGGAAGTGTAGATTTAGATGTTTTCAAACCAAGAATGGCTGGTTTTAATACTATATCTTTATGTTGAATTATATTTGTGTACAGGAAGATGGAACTACTTCACAGTTCAAGTGTGATACCATATCTGATGAGAAAACAGTCCCTCTCTTAGTATCATGGTATTTAACAAATTGCATGGTGCTTTTGTGATACCTAGTAGAGAAGCTATCAAATAATAAACTAAGTTAATAAGCCCTCAATAAGTTGAAGCAATTGGCAATATAAACCTAGTTTCTCTAGTTTCTTTCCTTTGTTTTATATTACATTTGTGATTTTATGACTACAACAGCTAAAGTAGCTGTTCAAATTACTTTAATGTATAATGATTGCTTGTTCTGTTTTGTTGTTTTCCAGCTCCCTCAGGCTCAAAAGGTAAAATATTTTAATCAAATCTTAGTCATTCAAAGCAGTCACCAGTCTTTCATGTTTCCATGGTGTTGTGAGTATAGTACAGTGGTGATCAGTGAAACAGGTCACTGGGCCTCTGGAGTTGAGCAGCAAGAAGGGTAGCTGACATCAAGGCCAGCTACGGTACTTGCTGAGAGCAGCTCTTCAAACATATGAGGTATTTTAAAATGATAGGCATATAGTAGCCTACAACTTTAAAACATCAGGGAAGCTATTTTATCAACAGCTTGAAATAACAGTAAGGATAAAAAACACCCCAACCCACCGCATTACTCCATGTGAAACTTCTCTGGATCATTTTGTCTCTATCGTAGAGACTGCAGAACCCATGGTATAGCTGGTACCCTTTCACTGCTTACCACTGTATCTATCAACACACCTTTGAATACATCCAACATTTAACTTCTCTAATAGGTTGCATACAGTTTTCATATAATACGCTCTTGCCTTTAAACAATTTCTGCATCGATATGGTATGTTACCCGAGTCACTACTGCACATCATGATAGCACAGTGATTGTGGCAAACTCGAAGAATTGCTTGATGCCTGTTGCATCATCCTTGTATATTTCACAAATATAATTAAAGCTTCCAGAAAATAGAAAATCTAGATGCTCATTTGCGGTGAAAAATATTAAAATGAAAAAATGAACGGAATTTACTGGGAAATAGCAATACTCACTCGTCCAAGTCATACTTATTGTGCTAGGTAAAGCATCTTTAATAAGAAATGTCATAACAATTAATCAGTTAAAGATCATTGTTATTAACAGTCTTGGTTCATGATCAAAGTTCAATTTTTAATGAAAACTATAGGTTAAGTGATCTTCAATGAATAGCTTTTGCAGAATGATGAGAGCATTCGTGGAACTCAAAACTTTAAAATGGTTAATTAATGGATCTCATCTGCTTTAAGTTTGAAAAGCAAGAAATATGAGCATGGGAGCTTTCGTTTTTATGATGCTATGTATATTTGAAATTTCCTTGCTCATGGAGCTCAGAAAATTCTATTTCAGATCTGCAGGTAATGTGCTATTTGTTCATATGTCCATCGTTTCTTCTTGTCTTTTGATAGTTGCAGAGCTTACCAAATATGACACGATAACAAAAATTGTTGCTTTTATTTTTCTTCTGGAAATAGATGGTTTGAAGAAATCTTTTTTTTACAGCTTCCTGGAAAAGTAGGAGGACTAAAAGACTGTCTAGGTTGACTAACTTTGGCTTTTTCATGTTCACGTGCTTGTCTAGAAGTTTATACCAAATGCTTCCCTTAACAGTGTGCAGAAAGATGAGACAGAGCAAGGTTATAATATGATGGTGCAGAAAGATATAAACAGTCAGGCTGTTACGAGATTGTGTCATGTGGTGCTGTATTATATGTTCTGAGGTCCACAATTCTGAGCTATTAAATAATATTCTGCTACAAATTGTTAAAGTTTGAGGTTACTGAAAAAGCACACAGTGGAAGGTCAAAAATGCCAATTTTCACTCTGTTTACCCCTTGAGCAAACTAATGCAGAACTAAAGCCACATATTTTCATTATGTATGCATAATGTCTTCTGGACTATATGCTACTTTCATGCAGAGAAAGAGGAGCAGGATAGGAAAGAATGGGAATGGGACGGGGAGAGAGGACAAATACAAGTAGCCACAAGGGCTTTTGATAGCTTCAGGTAAGAAATAAGCCTTTTCATAAGCATGGCCTAATAGCTTATGAACAAAGCAAGAGAATCCCTTGCTATCTGCAAGGTGAAGGGAAGCAGCACAGGGCTGATCCATGCCTTTATGAATGCCTTAGTCATTAGTGTACATGTTTTGCCATATGGTGTCTGAACTCGTACTGTATTTTTGTTGGAATATATGTATCATCTTGCAAATGTTTTCTCTATAAACATTTCAAACAGTCATGTGTCTCTAAACATGTTCACTTTAATCTTTGAGTGATCTGAAAGAAAAATGTGGCATTCCAGGTTTACCTTTACTATTTTATATCTGTTATAAATACGTGGTCATCTTGCTGAAATGTGTTATGCCTTTTATGTGAAGCACTTTGGCTACAGTCTTCTCAGTGTTTAGTCAATTTCCTATGGTGATTAGCTATTGATTTTCAAGATCTGTAGGTTCTCAACTCTCTATGGCAGTTAAATAACAATTAAAACCTGTTACTGTTATCTGATCTGCTCTAAATCAAATTGTTGCAGATTCAGAATTGGAGTGCAAGTGAAATGAAGTATGAGGAGTTTAGGGTGGATGTCTGTTGCACCATGATGTTTGTCTTGAAACGATTTTTGTGATATAGCCTATACTTGAAATAGAAAATAGCACAAAACCGAAAAAGCCCCACCATAATTTCAGGTGATCAAGATGCTGATTTATTATGGTTATGTAGCTTTCAGAAGAAACTACGTCTAGGAGGATCCAATGTATCTAAAAGAAAGAGCCACTATCCAGACAGATGGAAGAAATTAATGTGAAATTTGTATGTCCTTTATGTTGCTTTTCTGGACGCTTTTAGGTAACCACCCCTGCAGGGCTGTGAATATAGTAATAAAACAAAGAAATAACTCAAATTTACTGATTTTCAGACTTTTTTTGGTTTGGCTTCCAAAATGACCTTTATCTTTGAAACACTTTGAAAACCAGCTTTTGTATTCATAGACAAGAAAAAGCTATTCTTCCTTAATAGCTCAAAAAGGTGTTTTGTTTTCTAATAGGAAAGCTTTACTTGCTGCTTTCTTGAGCAAACACAGCAGGATTCAAAATCTGTTGTCCTACTCCTGCTGTGATGTTTTGTTCTACTTAGCTTGTGTAAAGAAGGTAGAAGTGAATAAATTAGGCACACAAATCAGCGGCAGTTAGTAGTGTTTATGAACATTTAGGAAAGTTCTTTTTAATGGTTCGCTCATGAATGGAATCATATTTCCTCCATATAGAAATGTTTTTATGAAATTTGTTGCCCAAAAGTTCCTGACAGCTTTCTTCTCTCTTTCTATGTTATCCCTTAACTTCTGTAAGTAGTGCTTTGCCCTCCTTTTATCTTAATGCTATCATCTTTCAGCCATTTGGAAGCATCATTTATCATTCCCTGCATCATTTACCTTCTTATACTTTGAAGTGTTGAATTAACTGTCACTGGGAATAGAAAGTAGAAAATTTGCAAAGCCACTATTTCATTGAAGTGCATGACTAGTGATTTTAGCATTTTTATAAAATTATAGAAGATAAATTGAATCTAATGAAGTACAAAATAATCATGAAGTAAACATTTTGACCCTAATTTAGCATTCCTTTCAATCTTTTTTCTGGTGATGAGAGGCTATTGTTTTTAATGTATATAAAGTTGAACAATGCATTCATAAAACTGCATTAAACTTTTCGCATACATGTTAATTGCAATCGTACACTTAGTTTCCAAATTTCTTTCTCACACTCCTCAATAAATAAGTTGACTTTTAATAACATTTTTGAGTCAGCTGTTTGCAAGCTCTGAATAACTATTTTACAATATGAGGGGTTTTTTGTGTTTCATTTCTGTGTGGTAAACACAGAAATGTCTCTCTAATATAATACATTCACACAGGTTCTTGTGAATCAAATCAGGCCATGATTTGAATCTAACCCAAAATAATAGCTGTTCTTTTTTCATGTAGTCTATATAAAACAAAATTAAATGGTCAAATTTCAGTTCTCTGATACTTCAAGTCTGCGTCATGACTCTACTCGGTACATAAAAGCCCAGTACTCACAGGAGAGGAGAACACCTCCTGAAGCAAGCCTATGTGGATTGTGGAAAGAAGGAAAGGAGGTGGCTTGTGAAGGTGGCAGGGTTATAACAAGGTACTGAAGACAAAACAAAAGCTTCAGCATGAACCTCATGCTTAAAATACATCCCTACAAACTGCTGTCTGCAACAACATTGTGACAACCACTTTCAATACTGGTGCCTTGTCAGAGGATTTGCAGTGTTCCCGTGCCCCAGTTTCACCTGACTTTCAGTCCCTCTGAATATAGCAATATTTCTCCCCTAATTTTAATTTATTTTTTTTTTCACAAGGCTGTATAGGCTGTGCCAGCAGACCTTCTCTTTGACCTATTTCCTCATGCAAACCCCTTATATCATATTTCTTTCTAGGTCTACAGACCAAGGGTTCCTATATCAGCATAGCTGTACAGCACTGCTCAGACAATTAATCAAGTGCCTCTGTTTAGCCCTATCATATCTCCTGACCTTGCTTCAATTTTTGATTCAGAATGCTAGCAACAATTTTAAGCTCTGTCTTCTAGATATAGTGGCCTGTGGACCTTTTCTGCATTTCAACCTGTTGGTAATTTATTTAAATATTGTGGAAATCAAAGCTCCTGTTGTGGGGTGGTGAAAAATCAACTAGGAACACTGTAGATCCAGAGAGATTAGAATTCAGAGGAGTATTATTAGGCTAGAGATTAGTCTATAAGCAAATTTTGGCATTGTTGTGGTTATTTGACAGTTTCCATGGACCAGAATTGGTGGGAGATGAATCTGACTTTACTTGAGACTGTTTGCTGCAACAGATGTCCTGTTCTATGAAATTTATTTGCGGTTATTACAGTCCAATGTAACTGCAAAAATGAGGAATATCTCAAGCAACAAAAAAGTTAGTTTAAAAAAAATTCTTATTTTGTTTTGCCAGGCATTGTTTAAATTGGGAAATGAAGATGGGATAGAATTAGCATTATGGAAGCTAACTTCTGAGCTAAGTCCTGCTAGGATTTCCTGATGCATATCATAGACAAAAAAAATCTGAATTGAAAAAAAGATATTTTGAGGTTTCAGGTCTTGTATTTTCTTTGATGAATATCTTTTTAATGTGATGGAAGTTGGTGAAAAATTCTAGAAACCATGATGTGGGTTATGGTTTTCTAAAACACAAAATCTAAACTCTCTCTTTCAGATACTTGAAAAAATACGAGTTTTGGATGTCAAAATTTGTTTCCTTTCTGTGACTAATTATAGTTAAAAAATTATCAACAAAATATAGACTTGGCCCATCAAATTTGCCTTTCATTTACATTAATTTGTATATTATTTATTTTGTGTTTTTTTCATTCATCAGTAACAATTAGGGAATGTGTATATTTAACAAAATATAAAAATACCACTTCATAGCCAGCTGAAGTGAGACAATATTACAATATTGTCTTTGAAAAAAATGATTAATAGCATCTGAAAAAAAAACAGGGCTTTATTACTGTCCTTACTCGTTCTTCCATCTCAGAAGACTTCCACTGGTCTGTTGGTGGCAGAGCCCGGTTCCATTATAATCATTGCACAATATAGGTAGATAAGAATGATATTATATTAACAGTAATAGATAAGGACACTACTAACTCCATGTCAGAAATTCTGGACAACCTACTATAAATCGCCTTGACTGTACACTCCTAAGGAAAATGTTTCAGGGATCCTTCTCAAATTCCTGTAATGGAAACACCTAATGAAAATGGATATTCTTTCCTGTATATGTGTTTCTGGAGTAATTCTGGAGGCTGCCTTAATCTTTGTCTTGGGAGATGGATGTTAGTGCTAGATGTGAGGCTAAACCCTTTTTGGTTTAAAAGTTTCATGTGAGGAGTAGGTGGATGCTTGTTTATTTTTTGTTTCTGGAGGTTTATTTGGGGTTGTTCTGAGGAGGATAGCACTGTACATCAAGGAGTTAAGGGGAAAATTGTAGCAGTTAAATCTATTTCTAAAATAGAGAACTTTTTGTCCAATTATAAAACTATTACTGCTGGGCATTACAGGTTGTGACTTTCTCAGAGAGTAAATTCTGTTTCTTTATTCTAAACAGCCAAGAGTCGTTTAGCCTGGGAATGCATTTTTCCTGGTTCTTGAGGAGGTTTTTAAAGGTTTGTTAATGTTTGCTAAGCATTTTATCAAACTGAATGACCATGGCCCTTGCATAGATTCCTGCCTAAAACTGTTGCCACTAGGTCTTTTCAGTAGAATAACTTTCTGGAGCAAACCACTAAGGCTCTCTCTTTCATTCATCATTTTAGACTGTGGATGATAACTTACAAAATTCTGAGATGTAGTTGAAAAGTCTGTGTTTTTCTTTGGAGGTCTAAATTTAGTTTTTCTTGCCAATGTTATGCAAAGTAACCTGGCAATTCTTATACAAAACATAGTGGTGCAAGTTGGAGAAACTATAAGAACTTACTTTTCTGCAATACTATTAGATAAACATGTTGCAAAATTAATATTCCATAGCATGTCATCCAAACTTCAAATGAACCGAACCCAAGTATTGAAATACACGTATTTTTACTCTACCGTTGTAATCCCATGTTTTAGAGAGTCATAGGAATAATAACACTTAAACTACTCGTGTTTATGTGAGGATATCTTTAAAGACTTGAAGGTATAAGAAACATCTGAGAGGCTGTACAGTTCAGTAGTCTCCCATGAGCATATATACCCATATGCATGAATCCACGCACATTTAATATTTCCCTGAACTGACTTCCCTTGAATTCTTATTGCACCAATTTAACATTTTTGTAGGTTCATTATCCAGTCAAGCACTGTCAAATCACTGACATTTCATAGCACTTTGAGACTAAAGTTGCCTTATATTTTTCTTCTAATGGTGGTTCTGCTTAAATGGTGGCAGAGTTCTGCTTAAATATTCCCAGAATCAGGTGATGGAAGAGGTCTATTAGTTTTACCCATGATGTAAAAGAGATGGAAATACCTTCTGCTGCGTTATTTCCTTTCCTAAGAAGGAAAGAAAATGAATTGATGATGATCTTGAGTGGAAGCCAAGCTCAGGAGGAGATTAAATTGAGGCTTGTTTTGTTGCTTTTGGTTTATTAATAAACCCTAGAGGGAATTATGTTATTGTGAGTTCATATTCTTAGCAGAAGATGAAATTTGTAGTGTATTCAAATGCAGAACTAAATGAGAAATTAACAGCTCAGCTGAAAGGTAGAAAATAGAAGAACTTTTGAAATGGCTGGTGGAACAACAGCTGCTGCAGTATGAAAACTTAATTGTACTGAAAAAGAGGTGCTCATTCAGCATAGGGAGGAGTTCTTTTTCTGGTTTTCAGAGGAAAAACTTGAATGTGAAAAAATACCTTACTGCAAAGGAGCTCTGCCTGTGTGTACATGGGTTCAGGGGTTCCACTGGGTAGTGTGTCTTTGCCACAAGGAGGACTGTAATGAGCCTTCACGTTGCTTTCACAGTACTGTGGAGAATTTATTCAGGATCAAACCGCTTGGTGTAGGCATGTAGACAGCAGAAGCTCCTCAAGTCTCATACGTTGTTGGCGATTTCTAGACACATGCACCGGTCCTATCCTGTCTGAGGAAATGGCAGACCAATACTGATCAATAGATTAGTCTGGTAGAATAGTGGAGACTGCAGAGGTTTGAGAGAACTGAATTTAGAGAGGAAGCACAGACTGATTGTGTTTATGAAGGAAGATGCCTTTGTATATGAATTGGCATAGACAATCTGTGTTTCTTCTCATGAAGGTATCTTCCTGATTCATTAAGGGAGATGCTGATTATGGGACTCATCAACTGCAGTCCTTAATCAAAATGAATCAGCTGGAGAACTTAATTGCCTTTTTTTTTTTTTTTGGTTTTGTTTCCCCCCTCCCCCCCCTCCCCAAACCGCNCTCCCCCCCCCTTCCCAAACAGTGACCACTGTATTCTGTGGGGCAGCTTATTTCCCCTTATTACATTCCACGCTCGCAAATTAAAACATTCCAATATCTGGATGGATAAAGAGTTTCTTGAATAAAATGTCTTTGCAGAATTCCTGTGATGAGGTAAACTCAGGGTTTTGTTTTGAAATGCATAAGGCTAATTAAAACGTGCTAATTTGGCTTTTGGAAAAAGCAAGAACTTCCTATTCTATGGGGAATAAATATCTAACAGAGTAAGGAAAATCTGAAAGGACAGGCACTTAGTGCCGTACTGCATATAATCAGAGTTCTGTATTGTTTAGCATGAAGATGACTTACTCTGCAAGAGTGGAGAGTTGCTGATGTTGACCGATGTTCAGATGTTTCGTGTTTGTATAAGTGCTGATCGAAATAAATATAGGAAAATATAAATTAATATTTGTTTTATAAATATAAATAATACAGGCCTGACCTCATTTGCTTTTTTTAAGAAGTTACTCTCTAAGAAAGTGACATATTTATGACAATGACAGTGTCATAATTGACAATGCCTGGAGCATTGCTCTGGAATTCTTATCTTTTGTTTGTGTTAATTTCCTTCTGTTTCCAGTAATCCAAAACCAAGAATTTGAAGAAACTGGAATTCAAATCCACTTCTAAAACCTGGAAGTACTTTCTTCAAAAATCACAAGGGACCTTAACAAGCTTGGCTGTGCAGACAAGATTAGTTAGTGCACAGAGAACATTACTGGCTTAAAACTGTTAAACTGTTCTTCAGTGATTAGTTTGTAGTTATATTTTGCCAATATTCTTAAAAAGCCAGCAACAGTTAATAGCTGTCTAGAGTTTTCAGAGGCCTAATGACATTAAATGCCCAAGCCCTGGCAGAGGCAAGTGGTACTATTTTTGTACTATTCCAATAATTTTGATTTGGTTCTATCTTATACTCTGCAGGATGTTATGCTGAATCTGGGAAGTGTTTAGGTGAATTTGAATGCAGTTTCTTATATTTAATTTTATAGCAAAAGAAAAAAAAAACGTTTTGAAAGGCACTTCAAAGCACATAACCTTTTCCTCTTTTCACATCTGTTGGTAGCCTCAAGTGCTGGACCTTTCCAGCGGAATTCTTTTTTTCCTGGAGGGTTGAGGATGATGCAGCTTTTGTTTCCTTACCTTTTTCTTTATATTATGTAACTACTTGAAGGAAATAAAACCGCAGTAATCGAAATGCTGCTGAATAGGTAAGAGAGAGGACTTCAATGTCAGAGCCTATGTGTGTTAACTGATGTGGTGCCCCAGGTAAAGAATAAGCTTAGACACTTACTAGGGTTATAAAGGTTGAAGAAATAGAAAGGAGCTCGATTTGCTAAAGAGACTATTTCACTGGAAAAAAACCATTATAGTAGTAGAGGGGAAGAGAAGCAACAAAGGGTTTTCTTTGAGAACAGAACAAGTATTCGAAACAGAGACTTGGAGGAATGGAAAGTGATTAGTAGTTCTCTCTCTCTATATATTTTGGTTCAAATTAATCCTTATTTGTGAAGACAGTTGATCTGCCAGCAACATTGTGTTTCAGCAGAAGCCATATACGTAAAAAATATAANATTAGTAGTTCTCTCTCTCTATATATTTTGGTTCAAATTAATCCTTATTTGTGAAGACAGTTGATCTGCCAGCAACATTGTGTTTCAGCAGAAGCCATATACGTAAAAAATATAATATTGAGTGAATATATTTTTGTAAAACCTTTCTCTTTGTTTCCCATGAACCTTGCCAACTCTCAGAGTAGCAGGGGTTAGTAAGGATGAACCAAGTAAACTTAGCATGTAGCTTTAAACAATTTTGAATAATCAGACTGTGGGATATTATTGTGCCACATAAAGCATACATTTGTAAAAATGACAGTAATTACTAGTATTTGTTACTCATGTTAGATATTCCTAAGAGACTGGAAGGACGAAACTGGATAAGATACAGCCTATTTAAAGATTGAGATTAAAGTCACGGTGCTTCATGTTTTAGACATTCCCAAGGACCCTTCACTGTATGTGACTTGTAGCCATCCATCTGGTGATGTTATTGCATTATAGTAGGATAAGTATAATTTTCTGTATTTGCTAATAACACTAAAAAACCCCTAATTCTATATGTAACGAAGTTACGTGTTGCTTGCTTAGGAGCATGTATTTTGTTCTTATTAAAAAAACCCCAATGCAACAAATAATCATTCTTCAAGATGTTTCCTGTAAGAAATGTTTGACTACAGTATTTTCTTTTTTATATGCCTACATAATTCTTTTCTGAGCCTATAACTTTGTGATGTCCAGTTGATGAGTTTGGGAATCGTAAGGATTATCTGTATTTTGTTTTTGGGAAAAACAAACAATAATAGAGTGACCAAAGAGTTTATTACTAATTATACAATAATCTGAATTTTTAAATTTAGTACAGTCATTCAGAGACTTGATCATTATATATTAATTTTGTCATTCTGAAGTTGTGATAATTAGAAGTTAACACTTAATGAAAAATGTTAAATAAGCATTGCTGATGATTTAAAAAAAATCCTAACCAGTCTTGAGGGTATCAGTGATATGTTTGCTCTGAATGTAACTCATGTAAGCTGAAGTTTTATCAGTGATTAGAGAGCATATTACTGTTTTTTTTTTTCTCAGAATCACTAAATTTTTCAAAAACCTGCATAAGCTGTTACAGAGTTCTGCTATATATAAGAAATTGTCAGACTTGTAAAGCAACAATGCAAAATACCTAGTTCATGGCTTCCTTTGCAATTTATTAATGGACTCTAGCATTAATTTTCTTAGCAGAAATACCCAGTGGCTAGCATTCTACTCTTTCAAAGTATTTCTGCCAAAATGTCATTGCCCAGGGGATAAAGCTGTGGTCCTCCTCAGCAGATAATTCCTCACAATCTAACAGTTTTTTTTAAGCAAGTACTGCAGCTTGAGTTGGTGACTCAGTGAAACGTCATAAATGCGAGTCATCTATCAGCCAGTTATTTGCTAACTCCACTTATGGAAGGGGCCGACAACCTGCTCATCTGCCAAACAAACAAACAGGCTGGACTACAAGGTTGCACTTCTATAGAAATGATTGCGGCAGCCAACCCTTGGTGATCCTTGTAGATACCATAATTATAGGGCAATCATTCTCTGCATGCTTCCATAGCTAGTTTTGGGAGTTAATGACTTATTTTCTCAGAATTTACCAGGAATTCCACACTGGTTTTTTTATCCATTAAAAGAATTTCAAACACCCTAAAACTTTACTGCCAGTCCCTTGGTTGGGATCCTATCCAATAAATTGTTTCTAGTAGTGTCTTGAGAGTGAGTGGACTCATAAAATAATACTGTACTGATACTTTAGAAATACATAATGCCAGAGAAGAGCAACCCTGGGCAATCAAATAAAATCTCTAAATGCTCCAAGATGTCACCCCATAATCAGCAGAATGCTTTTTCACTTCCTGGTGTACATGTATTTGGGACTGTTGACTGTCATACCACAGAAAGCTACTCTCCATACAAATCACGTCAGTGTGCTTGACTGTATTACTCTGGCCAAGGAGAGTAAATTCTTACACTAGTTCAGCCACATTTAACCTTCAAGTGCAACCTCTGAACTTCCAGTGTTTTGCTGAGTTGTTTTTGTTTTGATTTGGGGTTTTTTTGTTGGTTGTTTTATTTAATAATTTATCATTGCTTAATAGATCAAGGATTATATCAGAGCTGGAAATATCTCTCCTTATTTAAAAGGAAAACAAACTAAAAAAAAGGAAACACGATCATATGTTGGTTCCACCTCACGTCCCTATTGATTCCTTATCAGATGTAAAGCTTCTTGATCTTAAACTCCATTTCTGTTCCTGTCTGATGTCTACAAACATTCCTTCTCACCATGAGATAGTGCCATACTTCAGGAAATATACTTGTTTGGGAAACTGAACCCCCCCTGAAGCAGTCTGGAAGCTTCAAGAGATGTAATGTTCTAGATTTTATTTGTCTGATTTGTTAATGTGAAACATGCTTCATAAAATGTCTTGGTCATAGTATATAACTTGTGTTCTGAAAATTTGGGGAGTTGGCAGCTGCTGCTTCACTAATAACAAAAGCTTTGTTAACAAAAAATGAAAATTCCAGCAATTCACAAAAAAAAATTATTGGAGATACTGCCTGAATACAGAAAATATTATAATGATGTAGGGGTAGTAGGAGAATGTCACAGTTGCAATGGGGCATGACTGTCACCTACAGTATTTCTCTGGAAGATTGTCTTTTTTGCCTTGGCTGTTTGGCTAAACACCGATGCAACAAAGCAGACTTTAACTGTGTTCTACAAAATCTCCAGTTCTGATTATAACTGGCTATGTCATGCTTTTCAGTGTTGGGTAAGCCTCTTCAACTTTAAACATCTTCCCAAATTATAGGGGCAGAAAGAGTTTAACAGTAACTCTCAACTTCCTGCTTGAATTATCTTGCATATATAGATGGTGAAGATCTTCAGGCACACAGAGCAGTGCTTATCCTGAGCATCAGTTAGCCTTTTCCTTCTGGCAAAGATGTGGTCTGGCCAGAGGGCGTGAAGAGAGGATAGTCTGAGCAATGTCAGTCTCCTGTGGCCAATGATAAGCATTCTACGTGTTTCTCTTGAATGGAACCAAGGTCAGGAGGTCTGTTTTCTCCCTAAATTGAAGAAATATGTTGAAACCTGATGTGCAGAATCAACTAATGCTTCATGCCACCTCTTTGTCCAGCAAACTGAAACTGAATGGAGCAAAGGTGCTCCTGGGATACTAACTGGCTGTCATCCTTTCTGCTGCTGTGTTAGCTGATGAGATCTCAGTCTGGACCAGAAACAAAGTGCATGCAACTCATGACCTCTTGTTCCTTGCCGGGAGAAAACAGCCTGGGGCAATGTTGGCAGAGCTGACGCTGGGAAAGATGTAGAACAGAGCTCCAGCTGCTTTGCTACTGCACATGCTGCTTCCACAGTCCACATTTGTATCTCTCATGGGAGACTGCAATAGGAATGAAGATGAGGCATCTTTCCTGCCAATGCAGTTGGTGGTGGGGTGGGCAGAGCTGGTATCTATAATCAGGATGGGGCCGGGGCTGGGCAGCGCTGCCCTGACTGCAAGTCTAACTGTGTAAGAGTCATTTAGATAAATTGCCTTATCTCATTGAAAATGAAGAGAATGTAACTGAAAAATGCAATTAAATGTCTGTAATTGTTCCTTAGTTCTTAGAGGTAATATTTCTTTTTTAAATGTAGCTTGCTGATGATCAGGGATTGGTGTTGATGACAACTGTTGCCATGCCAGTATTTAGTAAGCAAAATGAGACTGTAAGTACTCTGAATATTTCTGTCATGTGGTAATGGGGTGATGGCAGTGAAGTTGCTTCAGAGACCTAAGAAGATTTTAGCCTACTCTAAAAATTTTTTCGTCGCTTCATATTATTTTGTCTGCAGTTAGTAGCCATTTTTTAGCATAAAAGTGTGGACAAATAATCTCAAATGACTATACTCTGGAAACATTAGTAAAGTAATGACACCCTGTGTCTAAGAGAAAATCCCAGATGACGCTAGGCCTTGGGGTCTTCTTACTTCTATATTACATTTTTGCAGAAAATAGTCTATATCCTTTTCTTCTTTGCACTGATATGCTTCTATATCGTAGACTCAGAATTTGATTAGTCATGTGTATATTATGTACATATCTGTTTAACTTTACTAATTTAACAGGTTATTAAAAATTTCCATAACTTTCCCCTTAATACTTGATCTTTCTCTTTTGTTTATCAAATGGCAGGAGAAATTGGGAATGAAGGGAGTAACATATTTTTAACAGTAGTTTTAATTCAAAAACTATTTTGCATGAGGAATTTTTCTGTTGAGGCAGTCAGCTATCAAAACTTTGCATGCCTTTTCTATGTGAATTGCAGATAAAGTAGAAAGAAGTGATATGATTGATTAAATGACTATTTGATCAGATGAGTTGTACCGGCCTCTGCTTTCCCCACTTTTTAAATAATTTGTCTGTTATCTGCTCACTTCTGCAGAGTAGCAGCAATGTGAAATGAGAATGTTCATTATTATTGTGGTTCCAACTGCATCTTTTATCGTTCTTTTCAGAGATCTAAAGGGATTCTTCTGGGAGTTGTTGGCACGGATGTTCCAGTTAAAGAGCTTTTAAAAACTATTCCAAAATACAAGGTAATACACAAATGATAGTATTTCCTTTACACTCAATATAATATAACATAATTTATTTAGCATGTTAATGCTGTTTATACTGATGTAGCTCCATTATTTCACTCATTTTTTCAGGAATTTTAGCTCTGTATTGCCTGATGGCTAAATGTCGTTGGTCCTGAGATGAAGTCAATGATCAAGTTAATGCCAAAATTAGTATAGGGCTTATTCTTCACATTTTTGTGGATCACAGTGTGTTCTAGAAGGGTAATGTAAGTATTGTCTGTAATAAAATCAATGAAACGATTCAACCACACAAAATTCATGCTGAAAATTTGCCTAACTTTATATGGAAACTGTACAGAAATCTGTCCTTAACATGGCTTTTAGTTCCTGCCTAACCAGACTAGTGATTTCTTCTCTGCTACCCAGTATTTGCTAGACATAAATCTCTACTGAGTTTTCCAAAGTCAGACAAATCTACTATAAAATCCTTAAAAAGTAATTATCATTAAAGTTTTCAAAATTTGGTGCACGTAATCTATCATGAAATGTTTTTACCTCAGTAAAAGCAGGCTTCAGGCAAATGCAAAGATTTAATTACTTTTCATTTAAATTTGATGCAATGCATTAGTGTTTCACTACTTCTTTACATCTGAAATGCATTACTGTAGTGCTGTTTTATTCACAAATGAAAATTAAATTAATGTTTTCCAGTTAATTCCTAGCAGAATCTTTTTGCAAGACAAATGAATGCATAACACAATACCATGCACAGCCTTTACTAAAGAGATCAGCTATTGGAATGGCTACATTTTGACATGTACCTGTACTGAGCATAAATTTGTATGTCATGCTTCCCTCTTAATTGGCTGCCATGCTCTCATTTACTGATTTCTAAGAGGATGGAGGAATAAGCTGACTTGTGAGTGCCTTTGTATATTCCTATATGTTTTTGTAGATAATTCTAAGTAGGAGGTAAAAAAATCCTCCTAACAGTTTTTATTCTAATTTGAATACATTAGCAATTACCAAATGATTTGGTAGATCTATATGCAATAATTGAAAAGTTTAAATTAAATGAGAATTTGATAAAAATAATACATAAATTACTGGCAATAATGTTGATAAGGGGTATTGGAGTAATGTCCTGGGACCTGGATCCCACTAGGCTAGATGCTGTGCAAACACGCAACAGGAAAGCTGTCCCAACTGGAAAAACTTTTGCAGACTATGAGAAGAGGAAGCAGATGACTACAGACTGATATCATAACATAGTGAACAGTGTCATTGCTGGTCAGGATAAATAACAGAGAACAGTCTCAGCACAGTAACCCCCGGAGTTAGTTAACTGCAACTTATGTTAGACTTTCGTGTATTCAGAAATACAGAATCGGTAGAAGGTCGGAGAGAAAGGAGCAAAATTTGCTCCTTTGCAAATTTGGAGCAATGGAGACAATCTTTGGAGCAGCCTTCTAAGGAGCTATGGGTAGACCAAGTTTCACTTACAACTAGAAGGAAGAAAAATGTAGTAGTAACTGCAGAAATGAAAGTCTGGCTGAGCATGGGTGTATAGAAAAGACCATATAACAGTGATGTTATTCAAAAGTCATCTGTAAGATTTGGACATAGTCTGAATAAAAGAACCTAGAGACAGTGTGGGGCTGGAATAACAGATATTGCAGCAGAGTTAGAGTGATTCAGAAAAGGAGAAGATAGGCAAGAAAATGAAAATTTCTAGTTTTGTCATATGTTACTATATTTTTTAAGACTTAGTTTTCTGTGGAAGTAATATATGATCCTCTTTCTGAATATTAGACTTCTTATTTGAAGGTACATTTTATATTGCAGGATGTAATGCAAGAGAGCATTATTACAGGAGGCACCAATATCATGCGATACACTTAGGTTAGTGAAATCACTTGAGTTATAACTTCCAGTCTTGCATACCATAAACATTTCTGAACAGTAAAAAGACCGTGCAATTGCAAGAGCACAATCACCTCTGGGACCCCTTCCTTTAGAGGCAGCACGCGGAATAAAATTCAGGCAGGGATATAAAATGATTGGGTGGAAATAGAATTCTGCTGACCCGGAATTCTTTCAGCTTGTATGAGGTGGATTTTATGCTGAGGAAGATGAATAATAACAATGAGCTATTTTCAGCAGCTGTTATCTAGACTAAACTTCCCCAGATGTCAGTGGCAGTTTCTCCTGGGTAAGGTGGGGTTGGATTTAGTAATACTTAGTTTTCATGTGGCATTTTATGGCAGTTAGAAAAAGTTTTTTGTTTCTGAATCTGTCATTGAGAGACAGAGTTCAAGGTTTAAAATGGCAATACTGTTGTAAGTGGTAGTATCTCTCAAATCAAAGCATTTTAAATGCAGAGAGTGTGCAGTTTCACATATTGCACAACACACAATAAAATAGTACTCTTGGAATCTGGGTATGCTTCAAATAGTCATGTATTTTTTTCCCGTGAAGTATACCACCCACATTTGTTTCCTTACCTGACTTCCATTGCTTGAATGTCATTCTGCAGTTATCAACACAGACAATTATACTTGAGATCTGATATTTAGCCAACAGCTAGTTCACTTGTCATACTATAATAGGTAAAATATGTCCCCTGTTATTATTTTGGTTATCCCTTCTTTATGAAGAGATGCCAAGAACGTATCACCTTCTATTACTCTCACTGAAGTTTATTGCTTTAGGAAAACAGCTAATTTATGAAACAATCTTCTATATGGCAGATACAGTTGACCATATACGATCATTCGCAGACAGACACAGCATAAATCTACCTGGTATGTTTTCTCTATGACCTTGCAATAATACCATACTCTGGTTTATATTTCCAGAAAAGTACAGGAGCCAACAGACTTGCTGTCCTGCTTGCGTCTATAGAAATGATTCTGACTTGTCAGTCTTGCTCACGTTGCTTTATGCCAGACAAATTCCTAAGGACCCACTTCAGCAAAGCATTGAAGTTTTTAGTAGTGTGAAATGTAAAACAATTGCCAAAGCAAGATGGCTTGGGGTTTGGTGTTTTTTTTTTTTTTTTTTGTTTGGGGTTTTTTTACTACCTCAGTGCACCAAGATGCTTAAAGATATGAGGGATGTTATATTACATTACTCCAGAACTGAAAAAAAAAGGTGAGAAAATATGGTGAGATGTACTCTTGGCATAGTGAAAGTTACCTATTGAAGCTGCAGAAAGAGTCTACATTAGCAGCAAGTTTATGCTAAGAAGGGATGTTTGAATGACCACATGAATGATTTGAAGGTACTTTTATTGCATTCGCTGGGTGCAATCAACTGTGTAATAGCCATATTGTTAGAAGGCTGGTATTGTTATTTAAATAAGTACAGTGCTAAATTTGATGATTCTATACCGTTAGGCCTCATAAAGCATTTCATTGCTCTCAAATGACCTCCCATAGTTCCACTTGGTACAAATATGTAAACTGCATAAGTTTCTTTACTAGACATAAGCCTTCTTCTGTGGCTCCAGATGAACTTGAATTAACAGAGAGCTAAAATACCTTTAAGACTGGTAGATGTAAATATCATGTTTGACAGGCCACTGCTTACTCACTGTAACTGTACATTCAATACCATTGTTTTAAATGATTCTTTTACAACAGCACTTGGCCAGTGGAGGTAAGCTGAACCTAGCCGCTCCTGGGTATATGTGAATTTCCTAAATACTGGGATCCCTTTGTTTTGGCACATTGTATGGTGTATGCCACATACTATGGTGTCTCATGTATGTGTGTATATCTAATTCACTCTAAAGCACATAGAAATAAGTGCCCTAGATAGCAAAGCGTGTGTGTGACATTTTAAAATCGTGCTGTATGCTGAATTCATCACAATGACAGGTTCTCATTTTCACAAAATGTCAAGGATCAGAGCTTTGCACATGTTATACTGAAATAGTATGTGAATAAGGGCTATGAATGCCGGCTTTAAGCCCTGAATAACTAAATTCTTGCCTGTTTTTTTGTTTAAGAATTTACTGCAGACCATGCTAATTAGTATTTCTTTCTCATTTACTCTTACAGTTAGGTATTCATGGATATGCTTTTGCAATTACGAACAATGGATATATTTTGACTCATCCAGAACTTAGGCCTTTGGTAAGAATACGGTTCACTGATATATTTTATCTAGCCATATATGTTGCATTTGTTTTTCTTTTAGTGTGACTAATGTAATATTCATTTAAAAATTAAATACAACAGACCAGTTATTTATATTGCTTTATAATACATAATTCTTTGTAAATTTACTTCTGGAAACAAAGGTTCCAGAAGAAAAAAAGAAGAAAATAAATATACAGGTTGTTTCTGCAAAAGATGCAGGCCTCCATTACTGCAAAATGGCAAAGCCAAAAATTGCTATAATTATGTTCATTTTACATTGAAATGGAATGCTGGAATGCTCTATTGCTATGTAATAACCCCTATTTGTCATGTTAAAGTGTTTAAACTAATTTAATATATGTGCAGAAATTTTAGTAAAGCATATTCTTAAGAAAAATAAGGGACAAGGGATTTTTGTACTAGAAGAGAAATGGCAGCAAATTTCACCTTTAGTTTCCCTTCTCATCTTGTTTATATTAATCACAGAAAGTAAAATAGAAGTGCCTGTTACGCAAATGTTTATCAGCTTAACACCCTAGAGAACTGGTACGGAATTGATTGCATCATTGTTTAGGAACAGCACTTGCAAGTGTTCCATCACTATCAACTCTTTGCAAAGCACCAGTATTAATGGTTCTGATGCTGTATACACATGGATGCCATATGTATTTCTCATTCAGACACTTCAAGGAATGTCCGATTTCAACAATATTTTACTAGAAAACAGAAATATTAATTGGATGGATAATTTCATATAAAAACAAAATTATTGAAAAGCATGATTTATTAAGTCATTAGCATATCTGCTTTCATTCAGCAAAAAAATTTCTCTTCTAAGATTTGGGCTAAGAATTACACACTTAATTAACATTTGTATTTGCAATTATTGTTTTCCTGTTTATTTTTTAACTGGAGTAGAGCTTATGGAAAGTTCAGCAGGGAGACTTCCATGGGTGAATGGAAAAACATTTTCTCAGTAACTTCACTGTAAAATGGACAGCCAATCTAATGGAAAGCAGACATTATAGTATCTTGGAAGGAATTATTAGAATAAAATGTTTAATTGTCATTTTTGTTCTAAGAATATCACCCATGATTCTAGATGGTAGAATTTTTCACAACTGTGGAAAGGAAGGCAATACCTGTAGTGAATTTGGCAAATTACTGACTACTAAGCACTATAATTCTCAGAAATGGCTCTTGCTAATTAATTAATTGTTGGTTGGGGTTTTTTTTGCCATTCCAGTGGTGAGTTACTAAAGCTATATATCCAGGTATAGACAGCTCAAACCCCAGTCAGTTAAATTAACATGCTCCACTGACCTTTCTTTTTTCACCTATACACTCACCACAGATGATTTCTCATAATGATGAATTTGTATCTTTTTGTTTTATGGGAAGTAGCAGCTCTGCTACCCAAATATATAAATATTAGGGAGTGAAAAACTGCCAGCCTCAGTAGAAGCAGTTTACTCTTAAGGAAGACTGAAAGCTCTAAATCAATAGTTAAGCATTTCACCTCTCAGTCAAAATGTGTTTTGTCTCTACAAGATAGTACATACTCCTCAGGTATTTAAGTCTAGGATTTATGAGATTGATTCATCTCACCTACACCCATCTAGTCCAGAATCCCATTACCAGTAAAATCCAGCATGAGATTGTTCCTGAGGAAGATGCAGAAACTGAGTAAGAGGATGTGGAAAATCTCACAGCAGTCAGTATAACTTTTAAGAGTTTAATATAGGCTTCTGCGATTATTATCTCATTGAATCTTCTCATCACAGTAAGCAACCAATATTTTCAGTCTTGCTGTAATGTTTTTATACTTTTACTTTTCTACATTTTGGCATTTTGTTGTCATGTTCTCTGTATTTTTCTGACCTCTCATTTTTACATGTTCTTTTGTTTTCTGACTGCCTGCCAAGCTATTATTTGGTAACTATAGCAGAGAAGAGGTAGCAAAGGGGGTGTACAAACCTCTTTAGAGCACCTGGATTATATACAAAGATTTTTGATGCACCTTTCAGTCTCTTCTGCTGCATCTTCACTGCCTTTTCACCTCAGCTAGCTCGTCCATGTCAAGTGACTATTTGTGTAATTTTGCTTTTATCTCACATACAGCTGCATCATAGACATAACCTAAAAATTGCTTAAAAGAGCCAAAGTTACACGAAAACTGATTATATCTAAAATTTGACTGTCATAGCATTCTGTATCTTTTCTGACACTTTGCTTTTTTTTTTTTCTGTTAATTATCCTCAGTGGTTAAAATGCTGAAATATGTGTTGTTATGCTTTAATGTAAGCTTTTTATATTAAACTTTTTTTTTCCTTGGTGTGAAATGCCAGTTTGGTGAGAAGTTATCTTCAAAATCTTTGGTTGTTGCACAGGAAAATGTGATAGAGGATTAGTTTTAGTTCATGATGCGCCACTATCTTCACAATATTTTTCCTTGTCTCTGTATATATTAAAATCCATGGGAATTTTTTAATATCCCACTCTAAATAGGAAATAAGTGCAATGTTTTTTATAGTATTCTCCAATTTTCATAATACTAAAATTGCGACTTTGTCTTGATTCCTAAAAATGCCTTTGAAATCTTCAGGTATCACAGGTACATCTGACAGCCTATATTTGCAAGCCAAAGGAATATATATTTGAAAGTTCCCTATCTACATTGCAAGAGTTTGACAACACACGCATTTGCTGTACTGTCCCTTTTCTTCCCATAAACTACTTCCTTCAGAAGCATTAGTATTTATTCATTACAGAATAGGTATTTTAGTAAACAGAAAGTAATGAAATCCAGGAACGGTGGATAGCTTTAAGTTGGACTGACAAAGGGTGTTATTCTCTTTCCTTATTTCTTTTGTGTTGGCACGTTTTAATGAGGCAAAAGGCAGTTTTCTGTTACTATCCCTCGCTCCAGTGTACATCTTGAAGGCACTTATTTCATTACCTTATACAACAGTCTCTCTCTCTAAAATCAAAATGTTGGGCAGTAGCCCATAAGCTGTCAGCTACAGGGAACTCATTGTGATATATTCATAGTCTGTTCATTTAATTTTTTGGAAGAGTCGTTTTTACCTCTGGGTTCTGTCAGTAGTGCGTAATGGGAGTCTTCTGTTGACTTCAGTGGAGTTTTTGAGAGTGAAGTGATTGCTGGCCTGGGCCCTTAGATTAATATTGCAGGCCAAATGCTATACCCTTGTAACTAGCGGCAAAACACTGCATGAAATTTGTGACAGCAAGTATGTGAAAATAGGCATGTAGGACCAGAATTAGTTCACCAAAGATATTATCTAAAATTAAAATTATTTGGGTGAGGTAGAGTTTACATTCAAGTTACATTGATTACTGCCTTGCTCTGCACTGGTTTATATTGCCCTTATATTTTTCCTGCGCTGATGTAAAGCTGGAATATTACGAGACTCCCGAGTTCCTAACCCCTGCGGCCATATCTGTTCGTTCTGAAGCCGACACGCTGCTTTTTAAGGAATTGTCTTGCGGGACACAGAGCAGACAGGCGGGGAGAGCAAACAGCCGCTGCGGAAGAGCGTTTCCTGTTGCGCCAGATTTTTATCGCGGGCTGCCTAGTCTATTTAATCATTAGAGCTTGCTGTATTTTTTTTATTTTTAATTTTT